>JAQAHW010000081.1:600000-902416 GCA_027580185.1 Tuta absoluta
AATATTGCTAAGGACAAAAATAATTCAGCTCTTTTGGAGTACCCTGCTATAACCGACTGTACATCGAATTTCACTTGTAGTTGGATAATATTGGTTAACAGTCTTGTGACTACACTGCTGTAGTCACAAGACTGTTCTGTCACCATCTGGGATGTTTTTTTAGTACCTGCGCTGCTTGGCATTTAAAGCTCAATCCTTTTTGGGACCAACTGCCCCATTGCAGGCATTACGTATTCAATTCAATTCAATTTCTTTATTGCATTATTGTACACATATAAATGAGGTCTTAAGTAGTAGTTACAAAGTATCGTACAATAACCCTGCTTAAGGGCGTAGCAACATGCAGTGCAGGAATAATTTTGTTAATTAAATACTTACGTCATTACAATAAAATATAAATTAAGCCATTAAAATAAATTTCAAACTGTAAAAAAATCATGCTTGTCATAATTTAAATACTTTTCCGTTATATACCTAAATTACTATCTCTAAAGTCACTACATATCTTTGGCAGGTACCTACACATTAAATTAAGTCGATTTGTCGTTCATAAATTCGTTGATAGTGTAATAACATTTTTGTAACAAAATTTGTTTCAGGCTTTTCTTAAATAGTCTATCATTTGGTTTGTTCTTTATTTGTTCGGGAAGTTTGTTATAAATAGTGATTGCCCTATATTTGGGACTGTCTTTATAGATCTCGAGTTTAGGTGCTGGAACTTTAAGTAGGTGTTTACGGCGTTCGCTTTTGCAGAATTGGAAATTAGCGATGTTAGTCCTAGCGAAGCATGCAACCTCTAGTAGGTAGATGCATGGGAAGGTAAGCAATTTTTGTTCTAAGAAATGTGGTCGGCAACTAACATCCGGCTTTAGATTCAACAAAATACGGACGCATTTCTTCTGCAGGATAAAGATGTCGTTTGCGTCACTACTGTGTCCCCATAGAAATACCCCAAAGCGCATCCATGAGTATGCATAGGCATAGTAGGCACTCAGCGCTGCATCATATCGGACGGTCTTTTTTAAAACCGATAACGCGTAAACAAATTGCGAAAGCTTAGATTTAATTTTGCTGATATGTTCGTTCCAGTTAAGAAATGTGTCAATTGTGATTCCGAGCATGTTAAAGTCCGCTACTTCTTCTATACCTATTGCCGTTTGGACTGGGCCTAAGTTTAAAGCCTTTTTTTGATACGGTCTAAATTGAATAACTCGAGTTTTAGTGAGGTTTATATCCAGATTGTTGTGTGATAACCAACTTTTAACTAAATTAAAAGTATCTATAATGTGGTGATAGTTTCCGGACGCGTCAATTTTAAAAAGCAGAGACACATCATCTGCAAACATTACAACAGGTGATTCCACCACCTCTGGGAGGGAGTTGATGTAAGTCAGAAACAGAATACACCCTACCACACTACCCTGGGGAATAGAACCGTATTAAGATTCTTGGCTATAAAGTTAACTTGGCAAGGCTGAATGGTGTGGGTGTTGTAATAACGTTTTGTTTCACCAAGTGCATCGTTTTGCCGCCATTTTTGGAAACAATGCGTGCGCGCAGAATCGCATGTACTTACGAGTACCTATAACACAGATAATATAATACTACGGCGTATTACAGATTCCTCACGTCATACAAGGGACCTCAGTTGCCGTAAAAACTTATCGCTCACTACGCTGGCACAGATAATGTATCTAGTATACTCTGTAAATTATAGGATAGGTTCCCTTGACAGTAAGTCGAGTGAAAAGTACAAAAGAAAAATTGTATGGATCTGACATTTGTCACAGACCTCAAGCCATCAAGCTATATCTTATGAACTCTAGTTTGGATAAAATATATTGAAGTGTAATAAAAACAAAACCTGATAATTATACCTTTAATACAAGTTTCATATTGGCGGGCGCCCTATGTATATCGTTTAGGAAACAAAAGGTACCGGTTGGTAGCGGGCGACACGCAGCAGCAGCAGACGACGTGTTGTCGCTTCATGTCGCCGCGACACGTCGCTGCGACGTGTAGCTGCAGTCATGAATTAGAACCCGACTGCAGACGACAACAGCAGATGGAATCCAGTTGGTTCTGAGTGTTTCGTGAAACAAGATGTCTGACGTGTTCGATAATAGTGACTGTAATTTTTTATATATTTTACTAGAAAAGGAAGAAGACGATGATGAATTGTTATTGTTTTACTTGTACAGAAAAAGACGAGAAGCCACACGTCCCATGCTTAAATGCAGAAAAAGCGAGGGAACTTATTCAATATTGATAAAAAAACATTTGAAAAGCGAAGAAAAAGAATTCAGAGAGTAATGTCGTTTAAATACATCGCATCGTACAGTGCGGGATGTTGGGCCACCTCGTTTATGAATTTGTCTTCTTCAGAATTGGAAAAACTCATTTTGAAAAAAAAAAACCCTCGACGTGTCGTTGCTTCCACGTCAGCGACACTACTGATCCGCGGTCGGGCGACACTTGCGCCTGTCGCTCGGAGGTAATTTCATAGAAATGCATAGAAACCAGTAGTGTCGCGGCGACACGTCGTCTGCTGTTGCTACGTGTCGCCGGCTACCAACCGGTACCTTAATGTTCCTTCTTCATAACTACTACAACTGCCTCAGCAGTCCACTGCTGGACATGAGCCTCCCCCTATTGGGGGGTATTTGCCATACTCAATATAATAAGTGATAATACTATCCTACATTGAATAATTTCATTTTCATTTTCACTCACCACGCTTGACATGTGAATTGGCGAGCGCAGTGCAAGATGTTACAGATGTTCACAGAGAATGCTGCTGCCCTTTCTCCGGATTCATCCCTTAGTCGCTTTGTACGACACTCACGGGTAGAAATGGGGTGATGCTATTATAAGCCGGCACCACGCGGCCTTCTTCACAAGCTTAATACGAAACCTTAAAAATGTGGGGTGTGGTTCTATTTAAGGACAGATTAAAAAGGAAATATCTAACACACATACACACACATCACGCCCATAATCCCTTACGGGGTAGGCAGAGCGTTAACGGCCGCAAATAATGGACATTTACGCCACGTCCGACAAATATTTGACGGTCATTCGGAAAACTGTGTATCGCTATAGTGACAAGTTGTCAGCCCATCGCCTAAAATTGCACACCCTCGAGTCCTTTAGTCGCCTCTTACGATTCCCACGATGAAGAAATGGGGCACTGGGTTTCATGTGTATTACAATTTTAGACGAAATGCTGACAACCTGTCACTTCTTCTTCTATTGTGTCGATGGAAAGCCGATGGCCTCAAATATGACACAATAGTGACACACGATTATTATGAAACTTAAATATATGTGACGTGGCGATAGCAAGAGTATTTACGTCCTTTTACGCTCTGCCCACCCCGCAAGGGATAAAAGCATGATATGTGTCTTCTTAAAGCTTATGAAACATAAAAAAAGTAACTACGGGCTGGTTTACCGCATGTCCTAACACACTTCATTAATAGACAAGGTTAATCAAGGCTTAACCTAAAAAATAAAGCAAAACGCAGGAACTCGCTTTAAATTGTGTGGGTGGACAACTGGACAAAAAGGCGGTTCTCACACGTGTCGCACGATTTTGCGATTATTTGCCGGTGCGGTGTTACTGACAGATGGATTTTTATGAAACTGCAAATACAACGCCGTACTGTCGCTGCCACATAAGCTGTCAAACATCGTAACATCATACGGTACGTGTGACAACCAAAGGCCGAGCGTGCTAATCGTTCGATTAGTGACAGCTGAAATAAATAAAAAAAACGTCAAATCGTTACCCGTTTACCAGCCTCGGCGCCTTTGATGTTTTATAGTTACTCCCACATGAGACAAATTACAGGTTGCAATAAGACTTTAAATTGAATTTATTGTAGGTAATTGCGAATTGCAATTTGACCCCTAAATTTAAAAGTAGTACCTGTAAGTACCTACCTACGCATAGTTAAGGTTTTGATTTTTCAGCAGTGCTGACTATTTTGAACCGTTTATTTATTTATCATACATAGCTCAATTTTATTTAATAAAGAACACATACACATATCACGCCTATTGTTCCTTGCGGGGTAGGCCGAGCGTAAACGACCGCAAAAATGGACATTTACGCCACGTCTGACAAATATTTGAGGGTCATTGGGAAAATTGTGTATCGCTTTAGTGACAGGTTATATTCCTTACGGGGTAGGCAGAGTGTTAACGGCCGTAAAACGGATATTAACACCACGTCTGACAAAAGCTTGAGGGTCAACTAGATAACTGTGTATGACTATAGTGACAGGTTGTCAGCCCATCGCCTGAAATTGCAATACACACCCTCGAGTCCCTTAGTCGCCTCTTACGACTCCCACGCGAAAGAAATGGGGTGATGCTATTCTAGGCCGGCATCACACAGTAGTAATTTAATAAAGTACCTGCTATATTTTAAACCCTCGAGGCCCTTAGTCGTCTCTTACGACACCCGCGGGACAAAAATGGGGTAATGCTATTCTAAGCCGGCATCACACGGCACAGACTAAACGCAGAGTTTCATGTGTTCTAAAATTTTTAGGCGTGAGTCTGACTACATGTCACTATAGCGATATCTACACGATTTTTCTGGAGCGGCTCTCAAATATTTGTCAGAAGTTGATGGCGACTGCATTTTACGGCCGCCAACGCTCTGTTTGCCCCGCAAGGGATGAAGGCGTGATATGTGTGTATATTTAAATGACACTGTTATTTTGCTTTACCGGAAAGTGAGTGTTGGGCTTAATTTTTTATAGTTTGAAGTTGATACACGTAGGAACTTCTAAACTCATCTTACTATTTTATTTACCATTTAAAATTCATATCAGATACATACACAGGACGAACCTACCTAGTTTTTATCTCTTTTGTCACACACCAGAATTTCAACAAAAATAATGATCATCGAACCTAGGTACCCTAGGGCTTGTATAATGTGACCACTACACCGATGTCCGTCCAAACTCCATACTGCGACCACAAGACTATAGGACCTATAATTGTCTATCATAAAAATAATCAATAATAACCCCTTGTGATATAGAGCTAGGTAGATTCCTACAGGAGTATGAATAAGGATTTGTTATCAAGAGCTTAGGTATTTTTTTTATCTGCCGATATTATTTTTCTGTCGTATGGGACACCAAGTCGATTTACGCTGGCGTCAGAGTTCATAAACCGCCTGCTCCTACTGTCTATCAAAGGCCTCTTCTAAAAACTCAGACACCAGATATTATCAAACTACCCTCCCCGCTCGTCAAAGCACACATGTGTACATTAATGGCCGCCTACCGTTCGCTCGTCGAAGCACACATGTGTGCTTTAAGTATGGTGTCAAGTTTTTCGCGCGTTTTCGGTCCGTCAAAAATGATTCATAGACGAAACTTAACTTTTTTGGTGAATGAAACGTGCATAGAACTGTTCAGAATAAAATTGTCATTATACTAGCAACACAAAGTGTAAAGCGTTAGAAAAAAAAAGTAAAATAACAAACTGTCAAAGTTGATCAACCGCTTTCGCCCGTCGGAAATTTTTGGTGGATGATGTTTTTGGTGCTTTTCATATGAAAAAAATATGTATGTATAGACTAATGGAGAAATGTATAATTGCATCACATATTTATTACAGATTGTGCTAAAATAATTGAACTTTATCGGTACATCATATATTTTTCGTAATTATATTATATATTGCGACGTCAGCAAAATTTCTAGACATGCAACTTCCAGGCCCAGAAAATAAAAAACAAAACAACATAAACATGCCGAAAATGTGTAAATAAACCGGTAATATATTTCCGCACTAGTATTTAGTAGTGGCTTGAATGTAAACCGTAAAAATTTTAAATAATTTATATTTTTGCAACCCTACTCCTTGCGAAATTAGTCGCCATTTTTGTTTGCGAAATTTGACACCAGCGAACGGTAGCTGGGAAATGTCAGTTGTAAGTCTGAGAGGGCTACAGGCTAAATTCAACAAACAAAATGACAAAATACTGGGGAAATTCGATGTTCATTGCGTAGTTGGTTAGCAATTATGATACTAGGAAAATTAGCCAGTTACGCAATGTACTAAGAATTTGGCCGGTAGACTTGTAGCCTGTAACAATTCATCAACTTATTTGTTGAATTTGTGGCCCACACGACAATTGTCAATCTAAAGTCATGAGCTTGCTATAACACAAATGCACGACTATTACATTTCAGTCGTGCGTAAAAATCTACATCACACAATAATAAACTACAAATGTATTTATTTACTATTCTCACTACCTACTTAAGTCATAATTATTTATTTTTCTGCTCTAGTTAATGTTTTCGCACAATGTGTTAGTTGGCCAATGTCTTCACTAGCGTGATGTAATGCGTCTTCATGTTACATTGCAACTTCGCATTTATATGCATCTGTAATTATTATGTAAAATCAACATATTATATCAAAATGCTCGTGATTCGGCGTTGGGCTGAAAGGGTGTTTTCAGACATTTAAAACTATGAAACCATATAACTTTCCCGGAATATATTCCAGGAAACGTCAAAAAAGTTTTGACTTCCCATAAAGCGAGGTCGTAATTTTTGTCGTTTGCTGCAATCATTGATGTTCCTAGGGAAAAGTGGTCAGTATTATGCTCCGCATGCACTCTATTTATCAGTATTCAGAAGACTGTCCCTTACGCTCTGAATACTTACGTACCTACCTACTTATAAAATAAAATTTTACTAGTTACCAAAAAGTAGGTACTGAAAACAGAGGACTGGTAGTGGTGAAAACATGTTTGCGCATGGAAGTAATTGAAATATGAAAAAATGCGTCCCATAATTCAAATCAGCATTTTGGATGTTTCATTATAAAAGCACATTTTTTTTTGTCCTGGGATTTATGTATTTTGATTTAAGCCCATCCTCAGTTTTAATATCGGTAAATATATATTTTTTTCCTATATTTTCTACATCATTATTAATGCTAAATAAATAAAATAGTAGGTCCTCAACACAATTATCGTAAATTTAATCTATTAAAATGATGTTAAAATTTATGTGAAGACAAAAATGACGCCTTTGCGTTTAGTTTTCATTATTCTCGAAAATGAAAATGAAATAACTTTATTCAATGTAGGCTAGTATTATCACTTATTGACGTCATGATCGGTCATTGCAAAAAAAAGAAATTTGCATAACGCAATTTTCTTTTTATATATAACAATTTTGTATTGTCCTAATAGAAAACCGGCTCGGGCGGGAAAAAAATAATAATAATCGAATATCAGAACGCACTCCTTTAGGAACAAATGTTTATATTTTAATCCTCTCCTATCCAGTCTAGATTAACCTCAACTTGAAAAACCGGCAAAAATAAAAATACTCAACGCATAACCGCGTCTTCAACTGTATGATTACTTCTATAAATAGGCGCCTTTTTAATGACATAATGACGACTTAAGGCATATTTACTTCGGGATTATCTATACTGTAATATATATTTTGCTGTACGTTGCCCGTTTTAAATTGATTTTCCAATGAATAAAGGTTTATAACAGGCAATGTACTTTAAAACTACGTAACTGGGTAACTTTTTAATAAGAGATTAAAATTAAACGCTTTATTAATGCTACACATAGGTACTCGTATTAAAGTCGTCATTTTGTTTTTATATATCAAATTGTTATGTAGGTTACTAGGTACATAGTTGATCTAAACTATAATTAAATTCTTACTGAATTGTTTTTTTATGTTGTGAGTAGAGTAGAGTAGGCATGCAAAGGTTAAATATTATATTATATTTAATTTATTTGTTTTTAAGTGATGAAGATAAATTAATGTCTTGTTGCTTAAATATTTAATTAAATATTAGCTAATTAGCTATCTTGACTGATAAATAAATAAATAGAGTTATAAATGAAATATTGGTAGAGTCACAGATAATATTATACTATTAAGAACATACATATATCACGTATAAGTCCCTTGTGGGGTAGACAGAGCGTAAATGACCGTAAAAACGAACATTTTATGCGTTGGAATGACAACCTGTCACTATGGCGATACACAATTTTCCGTATGACCCTTAAATATATGTCAGACGTGGCGTAAATGTCCGTTTTTGCGGCTGTTTGCGCTCTGCCTATCCCGCAAGGCATAATAGGCGTGATATGTGTTTGTTTGTTTGGTTTAAAACGAACATTTACGCTACGTCTGACAAACATTTCGAGAATAATGCAGAAAAAAATGTGTATCGCCATAGTGATAGGTTGTCAGACCATCGCCTAAAATTGCAATGCACAATATGTAACCTCTGAGGAGGGCAAGCGAAGACTTCATATCAACTTGTTTTAAGGCTGAACAGCATGTTGTAAATACAATGGCCTAAATTCGGGATAACAATTATCTTAGCCAAACAGGTTTAACAAAGGATGGGATATATCAAAGTTATGTCATGACTTATAATTTTACGCAAAATACGCGTTATCTATCGAAATAAGGCAACGATGAAAACAATGGCTACTAAATTGACTAGAAATGCCGAAGAACCTATTGCTATTTTAAAACATGACAGGACTAAGGTAACCTATACTGATAGCGAACTGCACAGCACTTGGTTTTTTTTTTCCTTTTAGTTGTAAAGTGTTTCAAAAATTTGGTATTCAAGGACTAAGGTAGCTCCTATCCGTTTCTAAACCTATTGACGGAAAGCGAGCGCTAACTTAAACTATGTTAAGACATTTTTTTTCTCGAATTGAGCCCAGTGTCATCGCGTCGCGTGGTGTAGTTGCAACTTCAACATCTGTCATTTTACTCTACTATTTGCGTACAATTATATAATAACAGTCTGTGCCGTAACCTTTGCAGTTTGCAGAACATTGGTAACATGACGAGTATCGCAACAAAGGTACCTTCATCAGCTGACATCTGCAACCTGCGCGCGCGCACCCCTCCCTATACAAGGTGTAGCGTAGACCATTTTGTTTATTTAAATATACTATAGATGAGGCAATTGAATTGTACTTAGTTATTGTTTCTATGACGTTATTAAGAATTCAAAAAATACAAAAAAGTCAGATGGACCGATTAATTAAAAAGGCTGGTAGCGACTGGAGAACGAAAACGGGAGATTGTACCCTGGGGGAGGCCTACGTACCGCAATAATATTCCAAAATAATTCAAAGGGAAGAAAATTAAAAACTCTTAAGCTTATTTATTAGTTTTATTATAATATATATAGCTTATGAATGTATTAGTGTGTACATTAATTTATGTAGTTTATGTTAGTATATGTCATGCACTATCCCGTTTATCTAAACGCACTTTCCTTTCACCCAAAGGTTGCCTGGTAGAGCTTGCTACCATAGCAAGAAGGCCGCCTAGTTGTACTTTTTTTTTCATTCTTTTTTATTTATTTGTAAACTTACTTTGTGCAATAAAGAATTATATTATTACTTAGGAATAAAAAACTTAAAAATCGTAGATTAAGTATATATTTTCTTTATTAAAACAAAAGACATAAACGCACTTAAAAAATATATCAAGTATTTCAAATAAAATAAATAATTCATATATTGCAACAATTTAGCAGAAAAAATATAATCCCCGAGCATAACTAACAGCCTGTAACCTGCAGGTTTCGACTATTATTATCAGCATTGGCTGATGCACGGCTGATGTGAGGGTCGCAAATACCAGGGGGCGGAAACGGTGCACCTGTGTCTACACCCCCTATAACTGTGTGGCCACGAGACCAGCGGCTGTACCCACCGCCATCCGATTTCACGTGGTATCAAGTCACCTTAGTTACTTCTCGGTGTCCCACACGAAAAGAAAGAGAGAGAGAGTTACTTCTTCTTATTCTTCTTCATATTGTGCCTCTCCAACTAGTGACGGTTGGCAATCAGCTCCGCATATTTCCTTCTATCTTTTGCATGACGAAACAGTTCAACAGCACTTGCAATTCCTGTAAATTTGCTTGGTTAAACTTTTATAAGTTTATAAAAAATCATACCAAGTCTAATCCGCAAGCAGTCAGATATTAATCTAAAGATACAGAACATGCTACGTAAAAAAATGTTACAATAATAAGTTTCAGCAACAACCGTCGGCAAATATAATCAAAGAGTTCAACGGTACGATTACATGCCAGAATAAACACGATGATTTGAGAATGGTACAATTATGCGCCGAAGGGGATGATTGGCTGCATAGGGAACTTTTTAGGGGTAAACTCTGTAATTACTCTTTGAACCATAAGTTTCTTACTATTTCATATCATGATCACTTTAGGTTGTCGTCCATTTAAAACTTATATCTCAAAATACGAGCGAATGAAACCGCTGGCGGAACGCTAGCAGTATTGATACTCGCATGTAGATAATACAATCATTTTACACGCAAATCCGCTGTCAACTTTTGAAATATTTTTTGTATCTTTAGTACCCAATTTTTCTTAGCCCCGCTTGTTTCATGGCCGTATTTTTAGAAAGTTAAAAGCAGAAAGACGGTTACGGTTAACTGCCCATCAGAACTTTGACCTCAAGGTTGCACAAAAGACATTTCTTGCTTTTTTTAAACTTTGCTAAGCTTATGTGGACGACCTTATCGTTGACGGTGAAACACCTGCCTGCTTAGAAAAGGGTTAGCAGGTTAAATTGTTTTTTCTTCCATTATATTTGCCGTGTGATGCCGGCTTAGAATAACATCACCCCATTTCTTTCCCGTGGGAGTCGCTAGAGGTGACTAAAGGACTCGAAGGTGTGTATTGAAGTTTTAGGCGATGGGCTGACAACCTTTCACTATGGTTATACACAATTTTCCGAATGACACTTAAATATTTGTCAGACATGGCGTAAATCTCAATTTTTTATGGCCGTTTACGCTCCGTCTACCCCGCAAGGGATTTAAGGCGTAATATGTGTATGCATTCAGGTATGTAATTTGATATAGAAACACATAGCTAGGCTACCGAAAGTTGTGAAGTTTGGTTTCATAGTAAATACTTATAATTAAAAAAATAAATAACCACACAATAAATAGGTATGTGATGCCGTCTTAAAAGCATTACTCCATTTATTTCCTGCGGGTGCAGTAAGAGGGACTAAGGGACTCGAAGATTTTATGTGTGTCACAACATTAGGCGACAACCTGTCACTATAAATAGTGATACACGATTTTATTGAAGCGGCACTCTATTAGTCCGATTTGTAAATTTGGCGTAGTGACCGTATTTTTACGGCCATTTACACTTCCTACCCCGCAGGTGATAGAGGCGCGTATATGTATGTATATGTAATAAGTACTTAGATGCACATAGGTAAATATAGGTAACTACTAAGTATAGGCTCATATATTTAAAAAAAAGACGTGCCTTTTCATCACGGACGATCATTTTTAAACAACGCTTGAAGCTCAAACAAGGGTCACCAATTTGACAATCGAGGTCTTTTGTATCATGAATTCATGAGGCAATCCAAATTTAAACAGTCCCACTTATATGTTTATAACTAGTTTAATGTATGTACCTACGTGATGAATCGTTACTTAACTTTAAGTTTAAGGCGAGTGTACACGTGAACGGCCTCAACAGTGGCGCCACTTCACAATAAAAATATTTTCTCATAATACAAACAATCTATCAGAATGTCTATCAGTATGACGGCGCACCATTAGCGCCGTAAACGTTCGAGAAAAGCACATCTTGGCGAGAGTGAAGATCAAATGTCACTCTGACAGAACGTCACTAGCGGCGGCCATGTTGTTCTTCACTTTTGAATGAGCGGTCGTTGCATCGACGGATTGTCTACGCCATTTGATTAAATCCGTATTAATCAGTGCTAAATACGTTGATAAATTAATTGTAACTATTGGAAGTGTATTATAAATTGATTATTTGTGGATTTCGTCGTATATTTCTTTAAAAATTACCTCACCCAAAGCCCACGTCAGGACGATGGGTTCTGATGAGAACCCTCCTACCACTGCTCTTCCTACATCAGAAGTGGTACGTGAAGGGCAATCATCCGAAATAAACCGGCCATCAGGTGATAGTGCACATTTAATTTTGCAAAGTATGGAGAGTATGTTATCTCGAATATTGACATCACAGCAATCTACCTCGATGAGTTCAAGCGCAACTAACTTGCTGAAATTTGATCCTGACGACCATGATGCTGACATCGAAGGTTGGTGTCGCATCACAGAAATGATTATTATGCAAAAGAAATTACAGGGAGTTGATTTGTTACTCGCACTCACGAATGCCCTGAAAGGGCGGGCGGCCGCCTGTCTTACTAAGGTGAATTTAGATCAACTTGATTGGAACTCAGTAAAGGAGTTCCTTATTGCCAAATTTGCAAGACCCAGACTTGTGCAAGACCATTTTGACGAAATTTTACGATTCCAAATTGGACCAAAAGAGACTGCAAGTGAAGCAGCGTTGCGTCTTTGGGTCATGATCGAAAGAATACCCAAAATCGAAATGCCCGAAGAAATCATAACCGGTTTCGTCATATCCGTTTTGTGCAATAAGGATGGAATAATCAGACGAGAGTTAAATTCCAACAATATCACAACGAAAACACAACTATTTCGTGTATTAGGTGGAATTTCCTTAAAGAGTAGGGCAGAAGGTTATGACGCAATTGAGTTGGATGCGAAGCGACTGCGCGCCAATGATTCAAGGTTTCCTGGAAGATGTCACTCTTGTGGGAACGTGGGTCACAAAATAGCCGACTGTAGGAAGCGACGCGATGATGCTACTGGAACTAAACCGGGAGAGACGACACAACCAATCCGTTTTAATGATAAAAAATATTCTGTTTCCTGCTTCACGTGTGGAAAGCCAGGCCACACCTCCAACATCTGCCCGGAGAAGAAGATCAATGCAACCAGTGAACCTGCAAGAAAAGAAGTCAATGTTTGTGAACACAGTGGTACACGAGGTATTCTAACGTCATCATCTGGTGAGAAAATATCATTCCTTTTTGATAACGGTTCATCTTGCTCATTAGTCAGAGATAGTGTTGCCAAAAATCTACCGGGTACAAAGTTCAGTGAACTTGTTTATTTGACAGGTTTAGGGGGAGGGGTACTTGAATGTCACTCACAGATTTCTAGTGTCGTAAAAATTGATGACATTCCTACGACCTTATTATTTCATATCGTACCTGACACCGCTATCTCAGCACCTGTTTTCGTTGGTAGGGATTTTCTGAAACAAGGGGTGCGTGCGGAAATAGATAACAATAACGTATCATTTCATCCTGTTAAGCGTGTTAATGCATGCGAGTTAGGGGGGAGTATTGACTGGCGACAAATTGACACGGACTTGATGGGGAAAGATAGGGAAGACCTTCTTTTTATTTTAAATAAACATGCTGGCAGTTTCGTTACCGGTACACCCACTCAGCGAGTAAAAACTGGTCAAATGGAAATTAAGCTGATTGATCCTTCCAAAATAGTGCAAAGAAGACCTTATAGATTAGCTCCTTCCGAAAAAGAAGTTGTAAGAGAAAAGGTTCAGGAATTACTAGATGCCGGGGTCATCCGCGAAAGCTCATCTCCATTCGCGAGCCCAATTCTACTTGTAAAAAAGAAGGATAACACTGATCGCATGTGAGACATCTCCGCCCAAGAGTGCCACGCAAGTACGACAGTTCCTTGGTCTTGCGTCGTATTTCAGAAAATTTATACCGGACTTTACACGGATAGTAGGCCCGTTATACCCATTGACAAAACTGAAAGGTGCTATAAAATGGACAGATCGTTTTGAAGAGATTCGTCAAAAAGTTATTGAGATTTTAACATCGAAGCCAGTTCTGACCATTTTTGACTCGAAATTACCGGTTGAACTTCACTGCGACGCAAGTTCAGACGGCTATGGCGCTATTCTAATTCAGAAGAAAAACAACATGCCGCATGTAGTGGCCTATTACAGCCACCGTACGACTGAGGTAGAGTGTCGCTATCACTCTTACGAGCTCGAGACGTTGGCGGTCGTTCGGGCGGTTGAGCACTTCCGCCACTACTTGTACGGTCGGAAATTTACAGTTCACACTGACTGTAATTCATTGAAAGCATCGAAGTCAAAGGCTGACTTAACGCCGCGTGTCCATAGATGGTGGGCGATTTTACAGGCGTACGACTTCGATATCGTATATCGGGAAGGCCGTTGTATGGAGCACGCAGATTACCTTTCAAGGAATCTGGTGACAGAAAATTCAATCACATCTGTTCAACAAGTCGATGTTCCAAAGGTTGATAGTCCTAATAAAATTAAGACTGTCAATTTTGTTGAACTGCACGAAGGTTGGCTCTTGGTTGAACAGAAACGAGACAAAGAAATTCAAGATCATATTTCCAAATGTATCAGCAAAGAACTTCCAGAAACCGTGGCACAGACGTACGATGTTAGAAATGGCGTTCTTTATCGTAAAGTTTCACGCAATAAGATGACACTTTGGCTTCCTATTGTCCCTCGGTCCCTAATTTGGACGCTAATTAGCCACGTACACTCCGAAATCCAACATTTAGGTAGTGATAAGACACTCGATAAACTTTACGAACAATATTGGTTCCCCGAAATGTCCAAGAATGTCCGTCGATTTGTTGACTCTTGTATTGTGTGCAAAGCATCTAAAGGGGAATCCGGAGCTCAAGCAGTTCGCTTACATTCGATACCGAAAGTGTCGATCCCTTGGCACACGGTTCACATAGACTTTTCGGGAAAACTGAGCGGGAAAAGTGACCAAAAAGAGTACTGCTCAGTTATAATAGACGGTTTTACAAAGTACGTGCTTTTGGAACACACTACGTCTGTAGATGCTGCTAGCGCTATTTCTGCATTGAAAAAAGCAGTTAGCTTATTTGGAACACCAAAACGAGTAGTGGCAGACCAAGGTCGCTGCTACATAAGTTCGGAATTTAAACGATTTTGTGCCGAACATAATATCGAGTTGCACTTTATAGCAACTGGCTCAAGCCGAGCAAACGGTCAGGTGGAGAGGGTAATGCGAACGCTCAAAAGCCTACTCACCATTGTAGAAAATGACACCCACAAAACATGGCGAGACGAGTTGGGCAATGTACAGCTTGCGCTTAATAGCACAAGGTCTTCCGTGACAAAGTATACACCAACAGAATTGATGTTCGGTGTTCAAGCACAGTCGTTGGGCTTGGCTAAGATATCGGTTGCGTCTTCGCAAACACCACGTTTAGATTTGAATTCTATTCGTGCCGATGCTTCACAGAATATAGAAAAGGCTGCAAGGTCTGACACTGAACGGTTTAATCGCGGCCGAGCAAAGGTCAAACCTTTAAGCCAAGGAGATTTTGTATTTGTAAAAAGTTCTGAGCGCAACCAGACCAAATTAGATCGTAAATTCAGAGGACCATTTGTAATATCACGCGTTCTTGAAAATGATAGATATGAACTGCGTAGTGTCGATGGTTGCAACCGAATTTTAAAGTACGCTCATGATAGTCTTCGATTAGTACCAAGGGGACATGAGGGTTTGATTGAAATTGCATCGAACATAATGAATGACGAGGAAGAGATAACCGTGACGGCACCCGACGATGAGCTGATAGGACACGATAATAATGACACAATGTCAATTCGTAGTTTTGACACGATGACAGCAGGATCTAATAGTCTAACAGAAGGCAGTTTGACAGACACAGCTAATTCAGACACGTTGTCAGCTGATTCTGAAGATGAGAATCCGGTCATGACCTTTAACGTCAGCGCGGATATCCATGCCACTGAAGAGTAAGTCTTGATAATTTTGAAAAATTACTATATCTGAGGTTCCTGTGAATGTGATTGAGCTTTAGTTTGAATTCGGAGTTTTCGGTGAATTCATCTTAGTTCATTGGTTGTGGTGTAGTGTAGTCCGGTTCTTGATAGTCTATCAAGTTCGAAAGGGCGCACTTATTTTGTGTTGGGATGAAAGGAAGGTGTCATCCGGTCTGCACTACAATAGTAGCCAGTCGTAAGGGTACACCTTATCCGGTCCTACTGAGGTTGGTCGAAGGGATGGTGTTGTCCGGTTCTTGATACTTTTTCAAGTTCGAAGGGGCACACTTATCCGGTCCAACGGGAACAGGTCGAAGGGGCGGTGTCATCCGGACTGTCACTGGTGGACAGTCGTAGGGGTACACTAGTCCGGTCCTGCATCCCAGAGAAAAGGTCGAAAGGGTAGTGTCATCCGGTCTGTCTTATTGTCAGTCGAAAGGGTACACTCATCCGGTCCTTGTAGAGTAATGGGTTGATGGTCGAAGGGATATTGATGTAGAGCTTCAATTATCCGGTCCATTGACATGTGTGTGTTGATTTATTGCTATTTGTGACGTTGGTGATGTCAGGATAGACGAGCTTGTGTTGAGTGTTTTATTTCTGTTTACAGGATGTGAGAAAGGAGAGCGCCCGAGGACGGGCTTATGTCAGTCCGGCCGTGACGGCGCACCATTAGCGCCGTAAACGTTCGAGAAAAGCACATCTTGGCGAGAGTGAAGATCAAATGTCACTCTGACAGAACGTCACTAGCGGCGGCCATGTTGTTCTTCACTTTTGAATGAGCGGTCGTTGCATCGACGGATTGTCTACGCCATTTGATTAAATCCGTATTAATCAGTGCTAAATACGTTGATAAATTAATTGTAACTATTGGAAGTGTATTATAAATTGATTATTTGTGGATTTCGTCGTATATTTCTTTAAAAATTACCTCACCCAAAGCCCACGTCAGGATGATGGGTTCTGATGAGAACCCTCCTACCACCGCTCTTCCTACAAGTATTATAAAATTAGAACCTGCAAACGCAATGAAACATTCGCTGTTATTCAAGTTATGACAAAAAGTGCCTAAAAACAGCCACTTTTGGTATTAATTGCCATAACTTTAACTTGATAGGTTGTTTGTATGAAGATATTTTTTGTGTGTGTGTGCCGTGTGATTCCGGCTTAGAATAGCAATTTTAGGCGATGGGCTGACAACCTGTGACTGTGGCGATACACAATTTTCCGAGTGACCCTATTTATCAAACGTGGCGTAAATGGCCATTTTTGCGGCCGTTTACGCTCTGCTCACCCCGCAAGGGATAATAGGCGTGATATGTGTATGTATTTTTTCTGAAGTGGCGCCACTGTCGAGGCCGTTCACGACTACTCTCGCCTTAAAGAGTTTAATACCCACTTACCTGTTTAAAATTAGACTAATTATATGTAGGTACCTACGTGATGAATCGTTACATAACTTTAAGCTTAATTAATATTATAGACATTTGTGAATAGGTTTTCTTCAAAGCTACTTTTAAGTATAAAAAAACTGTTATGTTTAATACATACTGTAATCTCGTGTGATGCCGGCTTAGAATAGCATCACCCCATTTCTTTCTCGTGGGAGTCGTAAGGTGGTAAGAGGCGACTAAGGGACTTGAGGGTGTGTATTGCAATTTAAGGCGATGGGCTGACAACCTGTGACTATGGCGATAGACAATTTTCATGACCCTATTTGTCAGACGTTGCGTAATTGCCCATTTTTGCGGCCGTTTACGCTCTGCCTACCCCGCAAGGGATTATAGGCGTGATATGTATATATTGTAATCTCCATAATTTGATTACACCTACATTACTTTTGATCCAACTTCAAGAAAGGAGGTTAACTATATAAAGTTATAGATTTTATCAGAAATTCTGGTATAATTCATCTTACCAATCTCAATAGTAAGTAAGTAAAAACACTTTATTGCACAAAATAACAAATAAAAATATCAGGATAATGTATAGATATCATGCGCAAAGGCGGCCTTATCGCTACAAGCGATCTCTTCCGGACAACCTTTGGTTGGAGGAGAAAGTTTTGAAAAACAGAGCAGTGCAAGAGTAATCAGAATAAAAAAGGTAATAAATAGTGTAAAAATAAGGAACTGTCAATAGCCGGCGTACCAGAACAAAATAACTTATGTTTTCCAAAGACTTTTTATCTAATCCACGTATTTCTACCACTTTTTTTATAGAAACACATCATTTAACATAATAAAAATTACCTAAGGAAATCAGTTATAAATCACGTTACGTTTAAAAATCGAACCGATTAATTACTCGTCACGATTCGCTAGTTACATGCTCTTGCATTTACAAACACACACATATCACGCCTATTATCCCTTGCGGGGCAGGCAGAGCGTGCATGGGCATTTATTCCACGTCTGACATATATTTGAGAGTCATTCGGATATAGTGTATCACCATAGTGACAGGTTGTCAGCCCATCGCCTAAAATAGCAATACACACCCTTGAGTCCTTTAGTCGCCTCTTAAGACACCCACGGGAAAGAAATAGGATGATACTATTGTAAACCGGCATCACACGGATATATCTTTTTAAAGATTTGCAGTTTATTTAAATTAATGCGCCTACTTATTGCGACTGAAATGTCTAGCTACTTACATGTTTCTTTCAAGATAACGAGTTGGCGAACCATCCGATGAACCCAAGTATCAATTTAGTAATAACGAGCAGGGAAGCCTGATGTCAAGACAAACCTTTTCGGGTTTAGTTTTTGTATTCAATATTTAAAACAAAAATAAATGAAATAATGAAAAAATAACATACAAATATCACGCCTTTTATCCCTTGCGGGGTAGGCAGAGCGTAAACGGCCGCAATAACGGATATTTATTCCACGTCTGACATATTATTATATTTGAGGGTCGTTCAGAAAACTGTGTATCACCATAGCCCAATACACCTCTCAAGTCCCTTAGTCGCCTCTTATGACGCCCACGGGAAAGAAATGGGGTGATGTTATTCTAAGCCGGCATCACACGGCACTGAAAAAAATAAGTAATAGCTTAATCGATTGTTTTCTGCTGCGTAGTTCAAATCAAAGTGTATAGTTATTTATGTACAAAACTGTTCATTCTCTAAATGACAGATAAGTACGTAGTTTTTTTCGTCACAAATTTACTCGTGCACTTAAAGAAAATGATTTGCTACTTTTTAGTTCACAAAATCAATGTGAATGTTTGTAGCCATCGGTCGATAATTTTATTAAAACTAATCATTTGGTCAAAAGTTCAAAACTCGATATAAAAAGTTATATATTTACCGAAAGTTATTTTCTGAAACGCGGTAAAAAATAATAAGTGGGACAAAGTGTCGTTAGTTTTTGCCATATTCTACAAACTTAAATTAAATTGTCGCGTCACATCACATTGACACGCATTCACAACTCACCCGTGTGATGCCGGCTTAGAACAGCATCACCCCATTTCTTTCTCGTGTGTATTGCAGTTTTAGGCGATGGACTGGCAACTGTCACTTTGGTGATACACGATTATCGATAACCTTCAAATGAATGTCAGACGTGGCGTAAATGTCCGTATTTTACCCCACAGGGTATATCGGCGTGTTTTATGTATGTTTGTATTAATATTATGCTATGAAACATTCGATACATAAATAAACACTTTATGTTTTTACATAACTTCATTCGACTTTCACCATAATAATGCCAACATAACGTACTTATAGCAGATGCTTATAATGAATAAATATAAACACGTTCTTCATAGGCGCAATATTTATTATATAAACTTATGATTTACCTTTGAAGCTATTATTAATATTTTAACTGAACAAACTTAGCATGTTATGGGACGTCGTAATTTCAAGACGAGAGGTTAAAAGGGATAAGGTTTACTTAAAATTTGTTAAAACCAAAGTACCACCAATGGTGATGCCGGGTTAGAAAACCATCATCTAATTTCTACCTGAAGGTGTCGTAGACGTCAAATAAGGGATTTAAATACAAGCGCTCGCCAACCGCCTACCAAATGCCGAGTTTAGTGAGAATGATAGTTTAGTTTTGGGGTGGTATGGGATCTACCTCCTAGCGGTCCACCCCGGGCAACGGCAACACAGGCTTGCCTGTGGATAAGTCCGGCTGAACGATCGCACTAAGCGGTGGAAGGCTCCGTAAGGGGCCGCCTGGCTCGCGACCACCATCCTACCGAAGTCTGGCGCCAAGTAGCCTAGCTGCGTTCCGTCAGTGTGTGGGAGTGCCAGTGCCTTAACAGGCTTCTTCTGGGTGAGCTCGCTCCATCTTAGACTCTGTCTCTGTCCTATGACCTAGACTAGAGTCAAGAGCAAACCCATCATTAATAAAAAAAAAAAAAAAAATGAACTGGATCCCCCAGTTTTTCTTCTTCTTTTTAGTTTGGGACACCGAATTGCCCTTTCTGTGGTTGTGTAACGACAGCCATGTATGTAATCATAGACAGCAGCCGGGACCGACGGCTTGCCGCGCCCTCAGAAGCTCGGAACCATCTTTCTTACGGACAATCAGGTGGTTCAGCCTACAATATACTAACCAGACTGGGACCAAATTCACAACGTGATAAATATCAACTTTGTGAGTGCCTTATGTATATACCTATGACATAGCAGGCAGTAGGAGAGGGTATTTCCAACAGTGGAATGTTATGGGTGGATGGAATAGCCGTGTGATGACGGCTTAGAATAGAATCAACCCATTTCTTACCCATGGGTGTCGTTACAGGCGACCAAGAGACTCGAGGGTTAGATGTGTAGTGCAATTTTAGGCGATGGACTGACTACCTGTCACTATAGTGATACACAGTTATCTGTTTGGCCCTAAACCTTTTGTCAGATGTGGTGTTAATATCCGTTTTACGGCCGTTAACTCTCTGCCTACCCCGTAAGGGATATATACATACATACATACATAAATCACGCCTTTATCCCTTACGGGGTAGGCAGAGCTTTAATGGCCGTAAAACGGATATTAACACCCCTTCTGACAAAAGTTTGAGGGTCAATCAGATAACTGTGTATCACAATAGTGACAGGTTGTCAGCCCATCGCCTAAAATTGTAATACACACCCTCAAGTCCCTTAGTCGCCTCTTACGACACCCATGGGTAAGAAATGGGGTGATGCTATTCTAAGCCGGCATCACACGGCAACGTTCTTTCCCGTGGGTGTCGTAAGAGGCGACTAAGGGACTCGAGGGTTAGATGTGTAGTGCAATTGTAGGCGATCGGCTGGTCACTATAGTGATACACAGTTATCTGATTGGCCCTAAACCTTTTGTCAGATGTGGTGTTAATATCCGTTTTATTTTATTTTATTTTATTCGGTAAATACAAATTCGGCCGTTCACTCTCGCCTACCCCGTAAGGGATATAGGCGTGATTTATGTATGTATGTATGGGGTGGTATGGGATCTACCTCCTAGCGGTCCATCCCGGGCAACGGCAACACAGGCTTGCCTGTGGATAAGTCCGGCTGAACGATCCCACGTGCGCGGTGGAAGGCTCCGTGGAGCCGCCTGGCTCGCGACCACCATCCCACCGAAGTCTGGCGCCAAGTAGCTTGCTGCGTTCCGTCAGTGTGTGGGAGTGCTACTGCCCTAACAGGCTTCTTCTGGGTGAGCTTTCTCCATCTTAGACTCTGTCTCTGTCCTATGACCTAGACTAGAGTCAAGAGGAAACCCATCATAAATAAAAAAAAAATGGTATGGGTGAAAAGTACCATCAATTAGTAAACGCAACTCCAACAAACCAGACAGAACACAGGCAAGAACTGAACCATTGCTCTTGTGTTACTTCACATACGGTTACACCACGACGCGCTTCGCCAAGCGTGGCGACTTCGGCTTGGCGAGCTGGCTTCGTAAGGTGCTCGCTTGTAGCAGGAGACTGACACACACATATCACGCCTTGCGGGGTAGGCAGAGCGTAAACGGCCGCGAATAACGGATATTTACGCCACGTGAGACAAATATTTAAGAAGCTTATCGTAGAGGACGAAACTCATACACGAGTTGTCGTAAGACACTCATAAGACCGATGCCTCGCAGATTCGCACCAGTAGTCCATATGGACGCAGTTTCAAATATTTTAGGGTTATTCGGAAAATTGTGTATTGCCATAGTGACAGGTAGTCAGCCCATCGCCTAAAATTGCAATACACACCCTCGGGTCCCTAAGTCGCCTCTTACGACTCCCTCGGGAAAGATATGGGGTGATGCTATTCTAAGCCGGCATCACACGGCATCTAAGCCGGCATCACACGGCATCTAAGCCGGCATCACACGGCATCTAAGCACGGCATGTACGTACGGAGACTGACTTAAACATATATCACGCCTTTATATATTGTAGGAAAGGCAAAGGTTGGTATTGATGCCGTGTGATGCCGGCTTAGAATAGCATCACCCCATTTCTTTCCCGCGGGTGTCGTGAAAGGCGACGAAGGGACTCGAGGGAGTATACTACGAATATTTACGTCACGTCTGACTAACATTTTAAAGGCCTTCAGAAAATTGTTTATCGCTATAGTGGCAGGTTGTCAGCCCATCGCCAACATCGCCCACGGCTAGTGGTAGTGCGACTGCCTGCGGCGCATAGGTTCCCGGTTCGATTCCCGATGCGGCACTCACGAAGTTGATATGATCACTTTGTGAATTTGTTTCCAGTCTGGTTAGGACCCTGCTGGCTGCACCACCTGATTGTCCGTAAAACCCGTCTGTCCCGGTTGCTGCCTATGATTACTTAGAAGGCGACGATCGTTACATAACCATGCCAGAGGCCTACTAGTATTAGGCGGCTGAAAAACTCTGACACCAGGGTTCATCGGGTTGTTCGTCGACTCATTGTCCCACACGAAAAGAAGAAGACTGACTATGTAAAGCACATTGAGTTATTCAAAGGTCTACATTTTCTGCTTTCCATGCAGTTGTTCCCGAGCGTGTTGAGTTTGGTTGCTCCGTCAGTTGCCCATTTGTGGCGAGTAAGGATATTATGTGTAGGATTGTACTAAGAGGCCTTGACTTGCCGTGTGATGCCGGCTTAGAATAGCATCACCCCATTTCTTTCCCATGGAAGTCGTAAGAGGCGACGAAGGGACTCGAGGGTGTGTATTGCAATTTTAGGCGATGGGCTGACAATTTGTAACTATGGCGATACACAATTTTCCGAATGACCCTCAAGTATTTGTCAAACCTACCCCGCCAGGGATTATTGGCGTGATATGTTTATGTATGTATTGTACTTAGAGAGTCGAACATCATTCAAAGATTTAAAGTGTTGTCTACTATTAGGACGATGCAGGCTAAACAGTTTGATTATCTGTAAGGCTGTTCACACATTTTGCTCCCACTTGTCGTCCGTCGCTGCGTATTTTTGACGCACCGTAACGCATGCGTCTGTCAGACGAAAGGAAATTGTGAATTCCGATCTTATTCTCATACATATACAGCTACAGTGCGTTTACAATGCGTTACGGATGCGTCTGTCAAGTTGTTTGACGGAGGACGCGACACGCCGCCGTTGGTCTCTGTTGCTATCTATGGTTACTTTAATAGTCTTTACTCAACCACGTCAGAGTTTTCCAGCTGCCTGTAATTTTTTATTTCAATAACTTCATCGGTACATTCTCACCAATTACATAATCAAAGTACATACTACTCCTACCTTTATATACCCTCAAAATCTGGAGCGTGTGAGCCTTAGAAACAATTGAGGTAGTCGCAGCGCTAAACGTTGCGTGAGGCGGCTCTGCTTGCGCTGGTTATTGAACTAATGTTTCAGCAACCGGCGTAATTTGAGCTTCACAAGTAGGGGTCAAATTATGCTAAAGCCAGCTTCTGATTTTATTTGAAACCAAAATAATCTGACCTTCTAAGCACACAGCCCATTTCAAACAAATCAAATCACTGTGATGAAGAAATAATAGCAATTATTCTACAGATGCCACTGAATAACATCGATAGTGATTACTGGCCTACATTTATAATCGTTTGTGAGTTTGATGGGATTTCACGTCGGATTAAGTTTAGTTTGTTGAGTAAAGCGATACAAATTCTTTAGAAGGTCTACATTGGCTAGCCTGTCTATACGGGGTGCAAGGGACAGCCCTTCGAATACTGATTAGGTGCATGCCTATACATTTTTTAGAAGGCCTACATTGGCTAGCCTATCTATACGGGCTGTAAGGGACAACCCTCTGAATACTGTTTAAGTGCATGCAGACCATAATTGTTCAACTTTGCCCTAGAAACATATTATGTCTGAAAAATACATAAAATATTCGACCTCCCATACAAAGTCACGATCAGCTGAGTGCATTTACTATGGAGTCCAAACATTTATGATGTATCCTGAAATGTGACTTTATTGAACATGGTTGACTAGTCAGCTAGATAAACATATTATCGTAACTTTTATATATCGTCCTTTATAAGATAAGATAAGATAAGATAATTTATTTCAAAATAAAAGTGAGCATACAAAAAGTAAATTTACAGATATAAAATTAAAGTTGTGCATACATTTCTTAACTATACCTAAACTAAGTAAATACAAAATATATTTACTTGTATCTCAGGTAATTTTCTTATTATTTATTATATGCTAGTTAAAAGTAATATAATTTACTCAAACAAAATCATTTTTATATACAAAGCTCAAAATACTAAAACAAATAACATTCAAAATTAAAATTAAACATCTATTAACAGCAGGTTTTCTATATCTATATAAGTTTTACCTTTCAGCCAGTGAATGAGAGTCCTTTTACATAATTGTTTATTCATAGAATAAAAGTTTAATTCACGGTTTAACTTATTATAAAGAAAACCACCTAGAAAACAAAAGAAATGTCGGGAATGGGCTCTATGAAACCTCGTGGAGGAACAGACAATATCTGATCTTCTTTTATAGGATTGAAGTGCAGGATCATACTGAGTTAGGGAGTGTTGCTTAACAATTGTTAGTAATATAAATAATTGGCGAACAGATAAAACATTACATTCTTTAAGTAGTTGAGCTGTTGGATAATAGAATGGACGAAAAGTGCTGACTTTTAAAATGGCTCGTTGTGCTCTTTCCAGGCCAAGAATAGTGGTTTTATGAGTTCCTCCCCAAGCTGTGATGCAATAGATTAAAAGTGATTCACAAAGTGCAAAGTAAACTTCTTTTATAATGGTTCTACCTGCAGCATGTCTAAGGTTCTTGAAAACATAAATTAATTTACGGACTCTTGCTGTGACAGACTCCACATGTGCTTGGAAGTTCAGATTCTTATCAATTATGACACCCAGATATTTTATATCATCTGTTCTATCAATTTTAGGACAGGCACATGCATTTGATTCAGGGTTAGAGCAATGGTGTACTATAATTGTGTATGCGTTTTCGGAGGGTTGGTTAGATGTGTTGTGGGAAAAAGTAATGAATTTAGTTTTTCCGATATTAAGCGAGAGCAGGTTTTCTTGTAGCCATTGATTAATTAAGTCAAAACCAAACTGCGCTTGTCTAAACGTGTTCTGCCAATCATCAGAACTGCATAGAAGAACTGTGTCGTCAGCGTACGAAATTATCTTACTATTTGACAGAGGAATCATACATAGTTCATTAATGTAGACAAGGAATAGTATGGGACCCAAAATACTTCCTTGAGGGACCCCATATTCAATGGATAGTTCATCACTTATGACGTCATCAATCTTTACACGTTGGGTTCTGTTGGAGAGATAATCTTCTAAAAGATTAAGTGGAAGTCCACGAATTCCTAAATGATCTAATTTGGCTAACAGTTTCGGGATTGAGACGGTATCAAATGCTTTGGCCAGATCAAGAAATATAGCCATACATTTCTTGTCGGAGTCTAGTTGTCTCACAATATAGTCTGAGAGCTCGTGGACTGCATCGTCTGTTGATTTATTAGATCTGAAACCATACTGTGTAGGTGCCAGAAGATTGTGATCCTCCAGATACTTCACAAGCCTATTGTAAATGTTATGTGAAAGCAAAGAAAATTTCTGGCACAGGTTCTAATAACTTTTTCATCTGTTTGAAACTAAAGATTCCAGACCAATTCGAATATTCAGTTACACAATTTAGCCCGCTTTAATTGGCTACTTGACTAACAATGACAGGTCAGATGAGCTTCTTTTTATTTCGTTTGCAACGTTTTGTATGAAAATTTAAAAATTATGCCATATTTCACAATTTAAAATGGCGTCATAACACTTACTTTTAAAAAACATTGAATGAATTCTGTAATATTATTGGTTTTCGTTTAAAGCATACAATTTTTGTGTTTTTTTTATAATTCAGTCATGTGACGAATTGTATTTTGTATTAAGACGATCTCTATTAAAACAGGGAAGTATTTTATTAAGATGTTCAGTAGATACGGTGTTGAGCATGGCTCGGGATATCGACCAGAACGTGATGTTTATTTCATTGCACACATGGCGGCCATGATTTTACATGTTTTTACATTGCTGGTTGGCTTTACTTTGCAAAATATCACTCAAGAAAGGTAAGAAAACTGTTGATACAATTCTCATATGGTCCTGCAACTTTCGGCCAATATACCAAGAAATGTAATAAATTCATTTATTTTCTCATAAATAAGTTCAAAAGTAATGTATGTCAAGACTAGATGTATTTTGCTAGCTATTTCAAATACATTTTTAACCGACGTCAAATTCTTAGTAGGTCTGTACCTACTCTGTGGTCTGTACCTTACGTATTATCACAGTTCTACTCTACTCACAGAGCAGATGTTCTACTGTCCTCATTTATACTTTGTGCTGGCTTGATTTCTTACATTTTTCACACTTCAACTACACTTTTTTTTTTCAAGTAGGTACGTAGAGGTACAAAACTAGATTCAAAATATAACCATAAGTGCCTATATGAAAATAAGAAATTGAATAAATGTAAGCGTCGGCCGGGGATAGAACCCGGGACCTATGGAGTACCGTCCCATCGCTATGCCACTGAACTACCGGCGCCTCGACCGAACACTTCAAAATTTTCAACATTTAGTTTTTTCGTATCTCGTCTTGAAGCGACTATATCCTGTTATATACTCATCAATGTATCCAACTACCACAAATCCAGTCGCCATCTTAACCCCTCTGAAGCGCGCGCGCGGTCACTGCGCACTGGCCACTTGCGCTCGCGCATCCAGGCGGAAACTCTTCGCTTCCTACACATCTTCAAGTTAATCAGCAGGCAATCGACTCATGAATTGATTACTTTTTTATTGCATTTAGTTATGTGAGTAGGGTGCTTTACCGGTCAGACAAGAAATGTTCTATCTTTAGAAAAATCAGGGATTGTCTGCCGACAAAGGTCAGTCTTTCTGTAAGAAAATTAAGACAATCAGAAGTTCTTCTTAAAAACTAATTATTTTCGATGATAAATCATTTTGGTCAAGGTATAGGATTACTACTTTTTATATATTACTGTTGTAGACTTGGGTCTTAATGAAGCTGTACGGTCCACTCTTTATTGATGTATCACCAACAAGTCATAAGTCTACTAAACAGTCCTTCGAACACATTCTTTTTCTCATTTTTTCTTCTTCCCACGATCTCCGAGTGTATTAAATCTCATCGTAGACCAGCAATTTGTTCATTCCTCAACCAGTCAGCTTACCAACTTCCAAGTGTTCCCTGGTGGTCACTGGAGCCCGACCATCAAGTGTTCCTTAGTGGTCACTGGAGCCAAACCTCACATTAGGCTGGGCAGCCACGTGTGACAGCCGGTACCGCACCATTACCGGCGGGTGAAGAAAGTCTAGACATGTCAGTTTGAGGTTAAAGAATTTTTTCGTACTTATTTCCCATTTCATCATTTTTATTTCATGTTTTTTTAAAGGGAAAGTGCCTAAAAAGTACAAACTTTAGATATTGAAATAATGTGCAATAAAGAGATGATTTATCCGTGCGATAGGAAGATTTATTTTTAGAAATTTTAGGGATTTCCTGAAATTGTGTGTATTCTTTTCCAATTTCTACTTGAACTTTTATGTGAATTATGATAATCCTCTTGCAAAACAGTCAAAGTAATTCATTAATACATAATCCACTTTCGATATTGGGTCAGATTAAAGTGTGGGCAGTTTATTAAAATATAATGTCTAGATTAAGATACACATACATGGTGTAAAAAAATTAGCTAAGAATATTTTAAGGGGTGAACCAGTACGTGAAACTGAACAACTTTCCCCAAGGAACATAGGTCAAAATATGAAAAAAAAATTTGACCCTCCCATACAAATTATCCCGGCCGGGTACACACTGTGTATGGAAGGGTCAAATTATGTCTTCATATTTCGACCTATGTTCCTCGGGGAAAGTTGTTCAGTTTCACGTACTGGTACACCCCTTAAAATATTCTCAGCTAATTTTTTTACACCTTATATATCTGAGCATGGAAAATGAAATCTAATAAATGTTTAAGTATTAGGCCGTGTGATGGCCAAAAGAAAAGCATCACCCCAATGCTTTCCCATGGGTGTCTTAAGATGCAACTTAGAGACTTGAGGGTTATATGTGTATCGGTGGGCTGCCATCCTGTCAATAAGATGATACGCAATTTTCAGAATGACACTTACATGTTTGTCAGACGTGGCGTAAATTTTCGTTTACGCTCTGCCTACCCGGCAAGTATGTATATATGTATTTAATAAGTAACTACTAAAAATAAGATTAACATTGATACACCTACGCTAAATACACACTGTCATTCAAGGTCCGAAACAAATACAACCTTAAATTATCAAATTAAACAAGCAATCAAGATCACATTAGCACAGTTCACAAACTGTGCAAACAAACGCAAGGCCATGTCTACATACATAAATCACGCCTATATCCCTTACGGGATAGGCAGAGCGTTAACAGTCGTAAAACGGTCATTAACACCACGTCTGACTAAAGTTTAAGTTTAGTTAGGGGGGGTATGGGATCTACCTCCTAGCGGTCCACCCCGGGCAACGGCAACACAGGCTTGCCTGTGGATAAGTCCGGCTGAACGATCCCACCAAGCGGTGGAAGGCTCCGTAAGAGGCCGCCTGGCTCGCGACCACCATCCCACCGAAGTCTGGCGCCAAGTAGCTTGCTGCGTTCCGTCAGTGTGTGGGAGTGCCAGTGCCTTTGGGGGAATTGGAGGATGTCAGTTGTGCTATTCAGAACCGGTCTTGGACTCTGGGCGATACTGTACCGGGTAACTCATTCTGGAGGGTAGCGGGATCCGAAGCACGGTGCCAGCCGTTGGCCGACCGCAGTCAGTAGGGGGCCCAAGTAGCACGCCAGCCACGTGCCAAAGGCTGCCCCGCCAACTCGCGAAAAATCCCGATATGCTCCACCGTGCCAGCTGGCGACTGGATGGGAGGACCCGGTGGCCATATTCGGGGGGGTTCGGGCGTCCCCGCAGTCTCCAAATGAGTTTCCCATAGGTCGGTTAAGCTCTAGTGTTCCAGTGGTTAACTGAAATGCGCCTCGACAATACAACTTTTCCCCCTCAAACTCTCAAATTATGAAAAAAGTAAAAAAGAAGAATAGGTTTATACAACGGCTGCACTTCCTCCCAAAAAAAGTGCACCTCACTAACATCCGAGGGTTGCACTCCAATCTCGATCCGGTCCATCACCACCTTGAGACCGAGAAGCCGCACTTGTTCTTCCTAACGGAGACGAAGATAACAACACCGTCGGACGTGGCGTACCTCAACTACCCGGGTTACTCTCTTGAGCATAAGTTCAAGAAGCAAGCTGGGGTCTGTGTGTATGTCCGCGATGACATTTGTTGTCGTCGTCTCCGTTGCTTTGAGAAATCGGGTTTTTCTGCCATTTGGCTACTGGAGGACTCTGGCGTGGAGAAAACTCTATATGTCGGCGTCTACCGATCGCACAGCGGTGACCAAGAGACGACAGCGCTTTTCAATTACCTCGTTGAAACGACAGACGTAGCACAGCAAAGATACCCGACAGCGAAGCTAACTTTTCTGGGGGACTTTAATGCCCACCATAAGGAGTGGTTGTTCCCGTTCCAGAAAACTGACCATGCTGGGCTAGAGGCGCGCAAGTTTGCATTATCGCTAGATCTGACCCAGCTGGTGAATGTAGCTACGCGGATACCAGATATCGACGGCCATACACCCAATTGCTTGGACTTGCTGCTGACAACTGATCCAGACAGTCATTCAGTTTCGGTCTCAGCTCCGCTGGGAACGTCCGACCACTGTCTGGTGAAATCCGTATCGACCTGCTCTCCTCTCGATGACAGCCCCAGGGGCACGAGGCGAGTTTGGAGATACGAGTCAGCAGATTGGGAAGAGATGCGGCACTTCTTTGCATCTTACCCGTGGCGTCAAGTGTGCTTCTCCTCGCGTGACCCCTCGTGTTGTGCAGATGCGGTTGCGGACGTGATTCGGCAGGGGATGGAATATTTTATTCCATTCTCCGACATCCCGCTCGGTCACAAAGCCCAGCCTTGGTTTAACGCAGAATGCGCCCAAGCTGAGGCGCGTAAAGAATCGGCATACCAAGCTTGGGTCAAGGCTCGCGACTGCAAATTAAGAGCACGTAGGGTTCGCGCGAAGAAAAGAACCTTCAACTCTGCCACTAAGTCCTGCAAACGGGTATTACGTAAGGCACGTTTTGACCATGTCGGACGAATAGGAGCCAAACTAGCATCACACCCTCCGGGTAGTAAAAAGTTTTGGTCCCTGTCCAAAGCGGTTGAAACTAATTTCTGTCGTCCAACCTTACCTCCAATGCTGAAACCTGATGGATCGCTGGCTCACTCTGCAAGTGAGAAAGCAAATTTGTTTGCTTCCTTGTTTGCAAGCAACTCACGTCTGGACGCTGGCTCCAAACAACCACCTACTGTACCTCGTTGCGATTCTTCGATGTCGGAGATCGCAGTACACATTAAAGAGGTTCGAAGAGTATTGTGCAGTCTAGACGTGAACAAGGCCAGCGGACCTGATGGCATACCAGCGAGAGTATTAAGACTATGTGCGCCTGAACTGTCTCCTGTGCTGACACGCTTGTTCCGCCTCTCTCTTAAAGAAAGAACGGTGCCGGGGGCCTGGAAGCTTGCTAATGTGCAACCAGTTCCCAAAAAGGGCGACCGTGCCGACCCTGCTCATTACCGTCCAATTGCCATTACCTCCATCCTATGCAAGGTCATGGAGAGGGTACTTAACAGTAAGTTGCTGACCTACCTTGAAGACAATGATCTTCTCAGTGACCGTCAATATGGCTTTCGCCGGGGGCGGTCTACTGGTGATCTTCTTGTGTATGTCACGCACTGCTGGGGCGAAGCCATCGAGAAAAATGGCGAAGCACTTGCCGTTTCACTCGATATCTCGAAGGCCTTTGACAGGGTCTGGCATGCAAGTCTGCTCAGCAAGCTTCCTGCTTATGGCATCCCAGCTGATTTTTGTACTTGGATTTCAGACTTCCTTAGTGAACGGTCCATCAGAGTAGTCGTTGACGGCTGCTCCTCTGACCTAATGGCCATTGATGCCGGAGTTCCTCAGGGGTCTGTTCTCTCTGCAACTCTTTTCCTGCTGCACATCAATGACCTCCTTCGGCATGGTATTGTTGGATACGCAGATGATAGTACCGTTTCAGAGAGATACTTGACAGGTGCAGGGACCAGTGTGGATGAAATACGTTCGTTAAGAAAGGCCATGGTAGAGCGAACAGATCTGACCTTAAGTCTTGTCTCCCAATGGGGCGACGACAATCTGGTCTCATTCAATGCCACCAAAACACAGGCGTGTCTTTTCACTGCAAAAAGGAGTCCTTTCGACTGGACACCTACTTTTCGGGGTACATCTGTCCCAGTCACTGACAGGCTTGAGCTTCTAGGCATGGAGTTGACATCAAATCTAAACTTCGGCGCGACCATCGAGTACAAGGCTCAGACGGCGGCTAAAAAGCTGGGCGTCCTGAATAGAGTGAAGCGATACTTTACGCCTGGACAGCTTTTAACTCTTTACAAAGCACAAGTCCGATCCTGCATGGAGTATTGCAGTCACCTTTGGGATGGCTCAGCCAAATACCAACTTGCCGCTCTTGACTCGGTGGAACGCAGGGCCAGGAGGCTCATAGGCGACATAAAACTGGTGGACACCAAGCTACATAGCCTGGCACATCGCCGCAAGGTTGCCTGCTTGTCGGTATTTTATAGATTGTACTTCGGAGAGTGTGCTCAAGAGCTTCACGACCTTGTTCCACCAGCTCCCTTCTACCATCGGACATCCAGACGCACCGCCGGATACCATCCGTACCTGGTAGCCATTCCACCAATTCGGACTAAGCGCTTCCAGTCATCATTTATAATGCGCACTGCTAAAGAGTGGAACTCACTTCCTGCGTCTGTGTTTCCAAAAGCATACAACCCTAATCTCTTCAAAGTAAGAGTGAACAGGCTTCTTCTGGGTGAGCTCGCTCCATCTTAGACTCTGTCTCTGTCCTATGATCTAGACTAGAGTCAAGAGCAAACCCATCATTAATAAAAAAAAAAAAAAAAAAAAAGTTTGAGGGTCAATCAGATAACTTGTATCACTATAGTGACAGGTTGTCAGCCCATTGCCTAAAACTGCAATACACATCTAACCCTCGAGTCCTTGAGTCACCTCTTACGAGACCCATGGGGAAGAAATGGGGTAATGCTATTCTAAGCCATTACTTAGACGGCGGTCGTTACGCAACTATGTCTACTACTAGTAGAAGGCGGTTGAAAAACGCTGTCACCAGGGTTCATCGGGTCGTTAGACAACTCGGTATCTCTCACAAAAAGAGAAGAGAGATTCTACGCCAACATCACACTTCATAATATTACTAATGTTATATCGAGTTTTGAAGTTTTTGGCAAAGGCCGTGTCTGATTCTTCCAAAGCCACTACGAAAGCGAATCTCGACCGAATGTACGAACTCAAGAACTCAGTGTAGTATGCCTCCCGCCTTTGTGCTCTACTGTCCTCCGACCAATCAGAGTACAGTTCCTAATTCAAAATTTTCGCGTGTGGAAAATTGGAAAAGAAAATATTGTGCTAGTGTGTGAATTAAAAAATAAAAATGATGTGTTGTGATTTGTGAACGTTTAAAACTGAGAATTAAATTTTATTTAGATTCGTTTTTTTTTGTTACTGGCTGTGTCGTTAAAAACACATAATTTAAGTGTTAATAAAATCAAATAACTACTGTGCATTCTTTATAAAATTAACTAATTCTATTGATATTGGACTTTAGCACGAGTGAAGTGTTTCTATCATTGAAAAACAGCCTCTTTTCAAAACCGTGTGTGTCTATTGTTCAAAGTTTTCCGACAAGTTTTCGTCGACAATTATCTTTACCGTTGGTTAAAGTTAAACGCAGTTACATGTTTTGACGTTGCTAAGACTTAGTTATTTCGTAGTTTTTAAGAATATTGTATCTTTTTTTTTCTGCTATGCTTAATATTCATTACTTTGAAACGATTATTATTTGAAAAAAGAACGAAATCTTCGATGTAGAGTTTTCCATTTGTAAAAGGTCGCGTATAAATATGTATCTGGTCAATTTTCTTATGATTATACTATACAAACATACCTATTTGCAAGTTGGTGTCTACCTACTATGTAGTGAATAGTCAAATGTATAATTGAAGTAGGTACCTACTTACCTAATACTTATACAGCTAATTATATTCGCTGGGGAAATAAAAAATGTATTTAGATATTTTCTGGGTTTTTGCAATTTTAGACAATGGGCTGACAACCTGTCTCTATGGTGATACACCATTTTTTGGATGACCCTCAAATGTTTAACAGACGTGGCGTTAATGTCCGTTTTTTGCTGCCGTTTGCGCTCTGCCTACCCCGCAAAGGATATAAGCGTGATATATTTATGTATGTATTTTCTGGGTATTCTTGGCTTTTGATTGAAAGCGGTCATTATATATTTTTAAGTAGCTATTATACTAAAAGATTTGCTTGAATACTTTGTGAAAATATTGTAGATAATATTATATCCAAGAATGTATCATTTCATCGTGGGTTGATCGGGTCGTTCGTAATATTTAATTCGACAGCTTGAAATGCGACAGCATAGGTAACATATAGATTAAATGAAATACCAGTATGGATTGATCACTGAAATTACTTAATCGAGGTTCTGCCGATAGCACAGTTAGCTTGTAGGTACTAGGTCAGTACAGTACCCACTACAGTACAGCCATACAGTGCAAGTGTGATACGTGCTCATGCTATGACAGAAGGTAAAATTTTCTTTTGGTGACTTCTCTTTTAGTATGGATCTGACAGATGTCAAATATGGCGTATTAAGATGGTCTTACTTTAGGTACCTGCTACACACTTACTAAACCATAACTATCTAACCGCACATCTTATGAAATTTTCAATTATATGTGAAACGGTTCGCGTGATTACTTCACGTAATCACTCACTTAGTTAGTTAACAAATACAAATTACTTTGTACAGGCAACATATTAGTTCCTCATTATTTGTCTAACTTATGGTAATTTAGTTTCTTGTTACTCAGGTTAGCCGTGCGAATCTGTATTATGTGGCGTTAATCGTTTTTAAAACGAACATTACGTAAAATAAATTATTGAATAGATTAGATCGATTTAAACCAAGATTAAGCCTCAGTGCCGTGTGATGCCGGCTTAGAATAGCATCATCCCATTTCAGGCTGGCTTCACACTTGTTGTCCGTCGATGCGTTTTTTTAACGCACCGTAATGCATGTATCTGTCAGACGAAAGGAAATTGCGTTATGGATTCATCTGAAAATTTTGTCTCTGTCATTCGCGCTACGCCAGAGAGAAACAGCCAATCATTTTGCGTTCAAGTTTTCACGAAATTTTACGGTTTTTCCGACATAGAAACTAGAAAAATACCGTTACAATGACTAATTTAGGTATTCGTACTAGAAAAAGTATGTATCTAGATGTTAACATATTTTTTTGTGATTACTTGAAATCTGAAGACATAATATTGAAAAATTGTTTATTGTGTTGTCAAATTGTGTTACTGATAGGTATATGTTATCTGTTAGAGCCTCGACATTTACATATATATATATATATATATATATTATGATTTTTTTAGCTATATCTGTGAAAATAAAAGTCGTTTGACAGAGTCATCCGTAAACGCACCCTAGCCGTATTTGTATGGGAATAAGCTCGACATACACAATTTTCTCTCGTCTGACAGACGCATGCGTTACGGTGCGTTATAAATACGCAGCGACGGACGACTAGTGAGAGAAGCGCCTTAATTTTGACCAGACATTTTGAAGTATGGCGGAAACACAGTTGGACGCTTCCAAACAATACAACTCAAGACAGATACATTTAATTACTCGATCCAAACAATGAACACTGTTGTTTTGGTAGGAAACAGAAAATACCTTTAAAGTCTCTAAGAATTTGGTTTTGGGTTGGTTGGATATATTTTTCTAAGACCGCTATCTTATTAAGTAAGGTATTTAGGTGTAGTACGACCATCTACCGATCGGCACGATTCATTCAGCAATGGTTGTACGCGGTTATTTTATGGTTAGTGTCGTGTCACAGTTTTTTAGGAAAATCTTTTTTTTACCAAAGATTTTTTTGTGTCTACGTTCACGTGTGCTGAAATGAGAGTGATTAAACACCAGCCCACACTTGTTAGGTGTAGACGCAAATTTTAAATGCATTCTATGCATTTATCATCTTTATTGACAGATTAAAAAATAGGTTTATTGTCATAAAAAAATGCATTCTTACATTTTTAAAATCCGCCAACTGTGTAACATATACAGGCTTTAAGGGACGGTGCACCAAAAACTTTGCAGGCATGTTCAGACCATGAAACTGAACATATTTTTCGATGGAGGATATATTGGTTAATGAGAAAAAAAATTCGACGTCCCGAATCAAATACAAAATTTCCGATTAACTGATTGACTTTCTATGGAAACTCGCAATGTCTATCACGCCTATACACGCATTGCGGAGTAGGCAGAGCGTTAACGACCGTAAAAAACGAACATTTACGCAACGTCTGACAAACTTTTGAGGATCATTTGGAATATTGTGTATCACAATAGTGACAGGTTGTCAGCCCATCGCCTAAAATTGCAATACACACCCTCGAGTCCCTTAGTCGCTTTTTACGACATCCACGGAAAATAAATGAGGTGATGCTATTCTAAGCCGGCCTCACACGGCCATAGGGGCAATAGCCCTAAAACCCTGATTGAATTAGATAGAAAGGTATTTAGCTTCTTCCGCACTTATGATGGCTAGTAATGCAGCTAGTTGAATGCACCACGCGTACGACCGCAAGTTAATGCAAATGCATAAGCGACTGACTCAGTCAGTGCTCGGAACTCGACTGTCGAAGATCTCCTGATGATGCTCCGTGGAGGGGCGAAACACGTGTAGAGTGTAAAACGGTGGAGGTAGTGCGAGTAAAGTGCATCGCTTGTGCATTTGCATTAACTTGCGGTCGTACGCGTGGTGCATTCAACTAGCTGCATTACTAGCCATCATAAGTGCGGAAGAAGCTAAATACCTTTCTATCTAATTCAATCAAGATGGACTTCCGCAAAGTAACGCCTGATACAATTACTTACTAAAACCCTGACTCACATAGGAACAACAAAATCTAGCTAATAATATTTTTTTTACTAAAATGTTATCCGACCGAATTATTGCCGACGAAAGCAAGAAAAAATCGTGTTTCACAAATTGACAGATAGTCAGCCTGTCGCCGAGAATTGTAATATACATGTAACCCTCGAGTCCCTTAGTCGCCTCTTACGAAACGTACGAGAAAGAAATGGAAAAGCTCTGGATATCCCTAATTAATTATTTAAAAAATAAAATTATTAGCTCTCTTAAATTCGAGATCTTGTTTTTATAAGTAGGAGTGATATAATCTAAATACACTGGTACTTCATACAGTAAAAAAACGTGTAATACGGGGTGTAAGGGACAGCCCTCCGAATACTGATGCACCTTGCATTCCGACCATGAAACTGAACAACTTTCCCATAGAAACAAATGCCAGGAAACGACAAAAAGTAACGACCTCCCATTAAAATGCACACTCAGCTGACTGCATTTATAATGTGAAGTATTTTTTTTTCCTGAAATATTTATTTATGGGAAGTTGTTCAGTTTCATGGTTTGAATGATATCAGTATTCGCAGAGCTGGCTGTATAAAAGTAGATCCCATGACTAACTCGAATTGCTGCGTACAAGTAGAGTCCATAACTCACTTGCCCAACAACTTGTTCCAAATACATACAATATCCATTTTCATACCCTTAAACATCGTCTGACTGCCGCAATAACTTCGCAGCTAGCTGTAAATATTGACATGGCCTAACACTACGCAAGCCTTGATAGTCGACTACCATTAAATATGTACTAGAAGCAAGTTTATTTTACAGTTTATTGCACACAAAAATATTACTGAAAAGACACAAAACATAAAGATACATGTAGAAATTTCTTCCAGCTAACCCACGGAAGTGAGACATCTATACATATAATAAAACTGTTAAAGGGCTGTGTCTGTACATTGAATATTTTGAAGAAATTTTAATGGGGGTATAATGAAAGAAGTTACGCAAACTTCTTCTTCTTCTTCTTTTCGTATGGGACACCGAGTCGTCCAACGACCCGCTGAACCCTGGTGTCAGTTTTTCAACCGCCTACTACTAGTAGGTACTAGCTAGTTGCTACTAGTAGTAGGCCTCTGACATGGTCGCATAACTGAGTTGACAAAAAGCTTAGTAAATCCTTTATGGTCCCTACTAAATCGAAATGTACTGTTGTAAGTACTAAGTAAACACTGTTGTGTACTTTTGTAAGAGGCTGACTGTACCACCAACAATACCTTAGTTGTCTCTTATTTATGGCAAACTTCAGGCAGTATATGACTTCAATAAAAACAGTAAAGTTTAAAGGATACACAATCTATATTAATTTCAATATAACGATGAAACAACAATCCCACCTACGTTAAATGTCTACGAAATGTGCCAATATAAACAAGTTATTATTTATTACGAAGTTACATTAATTATACTGATTTATTAGATTTGATTTTAATATGTAAATGATACGTCAATCAGTTTTTTTTTAATATATTGATGTCAGAACTATTAAAATATCCTTTGATCAATTCAAGTTCTTCTTTTAAGGGAGCAATTTACACTGGTATTACATATAGTTAACCAGTTAAACCTAATCTCTTCAAAGTAAGAGTGAACAGGCTTCTTCTGGGTGAGCTCGCTCCATCTTAGACCCTGTCTCTGTCCTATGACCTAGACTAGAGTCAAGTACAAACCCATCATTAATAAAAAAATAAAAAAAAAACCTGGTGGTCAGAGCTTTTCAACCGCCTACTACTACTAGTAGATCTATGACATGGTTGTGTAACGACTGCCGTCTAAGTAACCATAGACAGCAACCGGGACCGACCCCTTAACGTGTTCCCGGAAGCACGGAACCATCTATACAACAATAATAAGATATACGCTATGCTTCCGACATGAAGACACTTCTAAGCAAATGGAAGATTACGTGATTGCAATCGAAATAATATGTTCAACACGTACTTTTGAAAGAGGCTGACTGTACCACCAACAAAACCTCAAGTGTCTCTTATTCTGGCAAACTTCAGGCAGTTTATGACTTCAATAAAAACAGTAAAGTTCAAAGGATACACAATCTGTATTAATTTCAATATGATGATGAAACAAAAATCCCACCTACGTTAAATATAAATGTGCCAATATGAAACAAGTTATTATTTATTACTAAGTTACATTTAGACTGATTTATTAGATTTGATTCTAATATGTAAATGATACGTCAATCAGTTTTTTTAATATATTTAAAATATCCTTTGATCAATTCAAGTTCTTCTTTTAAGGGATCAATTTACACTGGTATTACATATAGTTAGCCAGTTAACCCTAATCTCTTCAAAGTAAGAGTGAACAGGCTTCTTCTGGGTGAGCTCGCTCCATCTTAGACTCTGTCTCTGTCCTATGACCTAGACTAGAGTCAAGAGCAAACCCATCCTTAATAAAAATAAAAATAAAGTTGAAAAGAATGACCAATATTGACTGTTATTACTTACTATGATTGTGACATAAATTCTATTGATTTGAATTAGACAAAGGCCAATTGTAATAGTTAACTGTTCATATCAAAGCTGGTTATAGATTTTTTCTTTATAGCAAGTGTTGCAATTTGCAACAATTACTACATTACTAGCCCTATTACCATAGAATAGTACAAAGTATCTAGTATCTCAAAGGCAAATGTACCAATTGTGAGAAAAAAAAACGAACAAAGATACAATTTGTTCAGCACAGAACCTACGAGACAATATAATTGCACACATAAAGTAGATCTTGCTATGATTACGAAATGTAGGGAAAGTGTGTCAGTCCCTGCAATGACAGATGTTGAAGTTGTCATATTCAAAGAAGCATTTGAATCATACGATGTAGGCCGATACGACTAGCCTTATTTCAGGGCATAACTTACAAAAATATTTAAGTCACTTATTTTAAGTACGATTGCGTTAAGTGTGTCTATAAAGCACATATTACATCTTGTTTCATTTTTACGCTTGCGTAAAATTTCCATTCAATGTGTATCATATCGTAGCTCATTTATACAATTATTATAATTGTGTCTTTCATTTAATTAATATTTTAAAAAGTACCAGTATTGTCAACGTGATAATTCACACAGTGTAAAAACCCAGTTTTTGTCATTTTTATCCACTGCAAACGACAGTATATTAGCATATACCAAATATGGTATACATAATAAATTGGGTTCAGCTAATGGTCCAGAAACTATAAGCCAAAAATAAAAAAACTTACATATTTTTGAAACATGAAAAGCTACCCATACTGGGCTAATGTGTGGCATACCGAGTCGATAAATGGCCTGATCAACTCTTGAATAACATTTTGATTAGAAAATAAAAGAGTAATGTGGTAATTCGTTAAGCTTTTCCGTTCTTTTTAAAGCATTATTTAAACAACTTTGCCTCTCAATACTAACTCGGTAACCAAAGTGCAATAAGGTAGAAAACTGAAGCCTTACATCGTTAATTTTATTGCAGCGTATTCGTTAAAAACCTGACATTAACTTGCCTTTTGTAAAATGGAAAACTCTTCAAGAACCGCGTAAATCTAGTACAAAAAAATCACGAGCCGCTATAAAACGTACGTTAAAATCCTATTTAAATTTAATTTCAAGGCACATTACTGAATCAATAGAATAAAAAAAGAATCTTGAGAGCCTAGTGTTCAACAAATTCTGATTAAAGATGTAATGGCAAGTAGAACAGTGAGAAAAATAAAGCGAGGCAAAGGGAACCTACCAGCCATTGTCGTCACCCCACCAGCCTTCGTCGACATGAAGGTCAAAGCTCCGAGAAAAACCGAAGACAAAAATGTGAACAAAAACCTCCCACATGACAATAGCACTATAGCAGATACGATTGACGCGAGAATAGTTCCACCGCAAAACATGATGACAGATTTCAACGTCAATCAGCTCATTGCCGAGCTGTCACAGAACTCGAGAGCCTCCAAAGATGAAATAGAAACCATACAGAGAAGGTTACTGCAACAGGCCAATGAGATATTGAAAGTAAATGCGTTCGCAAACTCGCAAACTGTACCCGAACCTCGAATCATTGATTGCACGAAAAAGAACAGCACCAACACGCCTGCTTACGGCCGCATACCAGTGATAGCCCCTCGAAACATAGCTGTAACAAATCAGGTTGGCCAGATAGAAATTTCGCGCCAAAACCTGCCGGTGATGTCGCCGAAGGCCGCCGGTCGACCGGACAGTCAACTCGACACACAACTAGTTCCAGAGAAGTTGCAAGAAAACCTGGATAATGGTGGAATGATAAATAGCGCCCAGGGAAGTATGCAAAGGGTCGCAGCGGCGGCGGACGCGGGAAGAGGCGTTTTTTTCTACGGAACGAGTTCTGCAGGCCGCGCCAGCGCCAGTGCGCGCGCCGCTCCGTCGCGAGGTGAATGTCTTATTGCTCTCAAATTCCTACTCCTTAAACGCTACCAATTATTTTGTGTGAAAATTTGTTTTTGTCGCCATTGTCGTGTATGTGAACCTCTTTCGGCACTTTCTTGCGTGGTTTCCGTTAATGTCTTGATATTGTGCTGTGAATGGGCGAAAGTCGAAAGCTCGTGTGCTTTGGCGCCGATGACTGCAGTGTTGTGCCTCTGACCGTTACTCCATCAGGAGGTTCATTGTTCATCGAACCGGTATGTACATATCCTTGCGCTATCTCGTCTAGCTATTTTCGTCGAAGTAAGGAAACTAGATTTAGCTATTTTTGTCCCACAGGCTGCCACTCTCGACGTATGTTAAGCTAGACTTTAGATAGAGCTTAGCTTGGTAATAGTGGTAGAGCTTTAACTTTTAACAACTCAATTTTTTCTGTCAGATATATTTTATCTGAAATATTATCTGAAGACTATCTATTGACATCAAAAACGCTACAAATCTTCTTCCTTAACGCCTACGTAACATTAGGCACGCCTGTATCTAAAACATTCGTTAGATAATCACCATCTAACATATTATTATATTAATTTACGATTATACTACTTTTACCGTTCGTAGTTTATGTTACAAGTTATTTTTAATAGTTTGGATCAAAATCTTTTTCGTCTTCATCAGATATATAGAAAGTATAAATAGGTACGTCAGAGATAGAAAATGCGTGATCATTCGGCTTTGTATAGTTTCGTGCTAGATTGTTTATAGCTTTCGATCTTGCATAGATTAGGCAAGACGATGGAACGCAAGCCTTTACAATGTCCGCTGGTTACAATCATACATTTCAGTCACTTTGCATGTGGATAGAATTATAATGAGACAAACACATACCTATTGCTTTTGATATGAAACTGAAGCAGTCAGCCCACAGATGGAAAATTTTAAAACCTTAGTTTTCAGATCGTTTAGTTTCTTTATGCTGTATTACTAAAAAGTTATGAGTTTCTTAGTAGAAAATGCCTTACCTCTGTTTTTCTTAGATTTATTTTCTTTAATTTTTTCTTTATAAATATACCTGTCTATCGAATCTCTTCCGCAATTTTTCAGACCTTATTTTATTTAATCAAATCAACTTTTGTAACGTCATAATAATATAATATGCAAATTAAAATCGATTTCCGGATACTTATGCAATGGATGGCAACAGTCGTTTTTGTGGCATGCTCGCTCATGCTCTTGATAGTTCTAGTAAGATAATTAATGATAATGTTATTACTTACCATTTTCTACAAACGCATCTTTTTGCAATACAATTAGTTTGCCTGTTAATTTACTTCAAGTAATATGATGATAGTATTCATACTTACCCTCAATGTACTTACAGCGAAATTACTTTTTGTGTTTTCTTGTCTCAATAATTTTATCTTCATCAAATCAATCACCTTCACCACTTGTGCGTCAACCTGACCTAAACCACCTCAACAATAATAGGTCAAGTCATTGTTTATGTCAAATGGTGTCATGTCAGAGCGTGTCAAATCAACAATGGAACCTGTTGTCTCCATGGTGCAGTATCTGCTTCATGGTCTATTGGGCTGTTGTTCACCGGTCTATTGTTTTCTATGGTCCTGGTAATGAAAGTGTTGAGGAAAAGGGCTTTGGATGAGGTTTCTTTGGTTTCTACTTTAGAAAATGTTAAAACAATTAGATTTTCATGACAAGGTTTATCATCATTTTGTAGTGTATCTGTTATCCATCATGCATCGAGAGATTATTTAACATGTATTTTGTGTGATGTCGGCTTAGAATAGCATTGTTTTATTAGAATAGCATCACCCCATTTCTTCCCCATGGGTGTCGTAAGAAGCGACTAAGGAGTTGTTTGTATTTATGTATGTATTTTTATAGAAAATTGATAGTACCCTACTAGATAGCCGTTTGTTCTTGTCCCTATTCTTCAACCTTTTAAAAACAAAACAGATGGATGTGAACTTAAAGTTCAATCGCAGGTTCAAAACACCTGTCGGGTTAGACCCCATTGTAAGATTTCGCTTTGAAAAATGTATCTTCTTCTATAGGATTTAAGGTTCACTTTGTAAAAATCTTAAAACACCTGTTGTACCCCTATGATGAATGCATGATTTTCTTATGAAAGTAAATCGTATAATATATGAGATAGAGTGTAAGTTAGATTGCATTTGTTGGACCCTGTTGTTTTTCTCGAACCCATTAATATGATGGATGGTTTTGTGTGCTCGACAACATAAAGTATATCAGTTTTATTTTTAGTAGTTATTGTTTTTAAGTTATTAATTTTATACATTACATTGCTTAGCTTTTCCCTAGTATATTTTTTTAGTCATACTTACGTGCAGCTTTACAGCCGACGAGCACAGTACACGATTAAACGCTCTGACATGATAACTTTTGCCTATATTAGTGGACGTACCTACAAACAATCACAGCCACAACAGTCCACTGCTGGACATGAGCTTCCCCCAATTGGGGGGTATTGCCATAATCTCCACGCTTAGCAATCGCAGTGCAAGATATTGCTTTCACAGAAAACGCTGCTGCCCATTCCCTGAATGAATTTATCACTCGGTCGCTTTTAATGACACCCACGGGTTGAATTGGGGTGATGCTATTCTAAGCCGGCATCACACGGCAACTTAGTGGACTTATATAAAGAAACAAAACACAAAGAACCAATCTAAATCAATGTCCAAACAAATAGTTGATTAGCAAGGTTAGGCGAGCTTTTGTATGCTATGCAACATACCTATCTTAATCTAAATTAAAATAAGATGCATAATTGTCAAAGATATTTTGTTGGCAATTTAAGCGTCAAAAAATATTAAAGTTTTGATACCATATGACCTGTCAATTATAATATAATGATAGTATGTTGTGATATGACTAGGACGTATCGATCCGGAAACCTGCTAGATCAATGGTATTAAATCATCGTCAATTGGATTTTCGTATTCGATATGATTAATTATGATTTGAATTATCATATTATCTACATCTACACTAATATTATAAAGAGGAAAGATTTGATTGTTTGTTTGTTTGTTTGCATCGAATAGGCTCCGAAACTACTGGCCCGATTTTAAAAATTCTTTCACCATTAGAATCCTACATTATTCCTGATGAACATAGGCTATATTTTATACGAGAAAAAAATAGGGATCCGCGTGAAAATTTCGATAATGTAACCCAACGTGTGAAAAATGTACCAAAAAAATATCTTATATCGCGTACGCTGTGGAAATTATTGACAATAGAGCAAAGTGATGTACTACAGTTTTATAGAGGACATCAATATCTATAATAATGTCCGCGATACCATATGTCTAACTATTACAGTTATGCCACAATAACTACTTTTTCATTTAAAAATGTACCAACTACGCCACATTATTCGTACCAGTGTAATGATTACATTTAATCATTACTGTATTAAAGGGTGTCAGGGATAGCCCTCAGAATACTAATAGGGTACATGCAGACCATGAAACTGAACAACTTTCCCCTAGGAACATATTTTAGGAAACGTAAAAAAACTGACTTCCCATAGTGAATGCAGTCAGCTGATTGTGATTTTGTATGGAAGGTCAGTTTTTTGGCGTTTTCTGACATATGTTTCTAGGGGAAAGTTGTCCAGTTTTATGTTTCATTTATCATTATTCGAAGGACTGTCCCTTACCTACTCGGTATAAAAAGACGACAAAAAACATTAAATAATGCATTAAAAACATCTACATACATAAATCACGCCTATATCCCTCACGGGGTAGGCAGAGCGTTAACGTCCGTTCAACGGATATTAACACCACGTCTGACAAAAGCTTGAGGGTCAATCAGATAACTGTGTATCACTATAGTGACAGGTTGTCAGCCCATCGCCTTAAATTGCAATACACATCCCTCGAGTCCCTTAGTCGGCTCTTACGACACCCCATGGGTAAGAAATGGGGTAATGCTATTCTAAGCCGGCATCACACGGTAAAAAAATCTACTCTAAAATAATACATACATACACATATCACGCCTATTATCCCTTACGGGGTAGGCAGAGCGTAAACGGCGCAAAAACGGACATTTACGCCACGTCTGACATATGTTTGAGGGTCATTCGGAAAATTGTGTATCGCCATAGTGACAGGTTGTCAGCCCATCGCCTAAAAGTTCAATACACACCCTCAAGTCCCTTAGTCGCCTCCTACGACTCCCACGGGAAAGAAATCGGGTGATTCTATTCTAAGCCAGCATCACACTAAAATGATAATTATATAATCTACACTAATATTAGAAAGAGGATTTTATTTATTGTTTGTTTGAATTGAATAGGCTCCGAAACTACTGGACCGATTTTAAAAAATCTGTTACCGTTAATTGAAATTGAAATTCTTAATTCAATGTAGGATAGTATTATCACTTATTGACGTCATGAACCGTCATTCTAAAAAAAGAAATTTGTGTTACACAATTTTCTTTTTTTTTATTACAATTTTGTTATGACCTAATAGAAAACCGGCTCGGGCGGGATAAAAAGAATAAAAATATAGGCACTGCCATGGGACTGGCCAGGTTAATCACAGGCATGTAACTTTACGCCACCACCATCTGCAAATGATATTTGTTTCAAATTGAAGTCAAGATTTTTAGAACCCTACATTATCCCTGATGAACATAGGCTATATTAAACTGTCTTATTCCCAGGGGGAAACTGTTAGCGGCGGGTGAAACCGCTGGGCGGGCTGCTAGTAATCTATAAAAGTGGAACGTAAGTTTTTAAATCATTGCGTAATCATAAGAGAGAAGGTGAGTAGTGGTTAACAGTTGTGAGTGTTTTCGAGTAGGTAGGTACTTGACAAATTAACGAATGTAGTTGGTCAATACGCACAAGATAGTTCCAAAATCCTCAAAACTCGTATGGGAATTATTTTAAAGAGAATCATGTTGAAATCTTTATCTTTAATGCCCTAGAGTTATCAATATCAGTACTCTAATACATACATACATACATACATACACATATCACGCCTATTATCCCTTGCGGGGTAGGCAGAGCGTAAACGGCAGAAAAAACGGCCATACTCTAATAACTATTGCTAATCCTATACTCCGGACCTAGTCCTATGTCCTATCCTCTAGCGGTTTTTAAGTCATACCTATATTCTAGAAAGCAGCGTCGTAAAAGTTTAACGACCACAACTTACATCCGCTCTTGACAGCTTATAGACTGGAACCTTTCCCTATTAATAAACTTGGGATAAAAGTAGACTCCCTTAGTGGTAAAATTTCTCCAGACATCAACTAGAGAAGGTTTGAAGATATTAATCTTACACTACCTATTATAGTGTCTGGTTACTACTTAAGGATGTTCAAAACGCACAATACACACTTTGTCAATATTTTAGAGGAAGAACCTTATGCTAAATACGATTTACTCATAAGATTTCAGACTGAAAATAAGTTTGAGATGGCAATGTGTGGGTTACCCGAAACGAAAAAAAAAATCAATTTGTTTGATGGTCTACATTGATGATTATTGCTATGCTACTTTGCGACACGGTATCTATCTTAGTGAAGTCCTATCCTGTCCATTCCACCACAAGATGCGAGATAAATTACGATACCACCATGTGATGGGTGATAATACCTCCCTTCGTATCAAGTCAAGTCGCATCAAAAGTATCAAGATCAAGTCATCCAAGCGTCATAATACATCCGGTGCTATGACGGTGGTCATGGTTGTAACCAACATCCGTTCGTATTGGATTAAGAGGATGTCGAAGTTAATTAAACGACAATTTCTCAAAGCAATAATTATAGAGATAGTGTAGTCGATCTATTATTGAATTCATACGGTGAAGCAACAAATAATTAGGTAAGTTAACCACTGACCAAAACTATTGCTATTCTAAATTTAGCAAATCATTTACCAGAAACGCAAGCCAATTTCTGCTTTTATAGCGGAAGACTTTTGAACAACACAGTTAACTCAAAATAAGAGATAAACAAACAAGAATAATAATGTCACAGATGTAGACAAAAAGTGTAACAAACTGGGTTGATGCCCAGTACAAAATTTGGCATGTCAGCTGTGGGACCGGTCGAATAGCGGTAAAATTTTGTGGGTAAACATGATGTACTTAGACGACATGGTTATGCGAGATAGCGAACACCAGATTACGAATGTTTTAGCGCAATGTGGTAAAATGCCGCAAAAGATTGAAACGTCAGATAGTTAATCTGTCGTTTCAAGGCTGTTTTTATAAGGTAGGTACACTGAAAATGTTACCCAGCTGCTAAGGGACGTCAAGAACCTGGAGAATAAGCTGGAAGAATTTCAGCGGAAATTCGAATGCTCACAGAAAACTATTGCTGAACTACGTGCCGAAGTAGATTTGTTACGAAATTCAGCAACTAGGTCAGCTGAGACTTCGAGTTCTGCTGACAAGGAACAACGCGAAGTGCGTGCCGTCGGTGAATCATATGCATCGGCGACAAGCACATCGTCAGCTAATTCGCCCGCCAAGCGAACCGACCAGCGTGCGCCCGCGCCCCCCGCCGCCGCCGCACCGCTCGACCCGCCCCGCCCCGCTGCACCAACGCTGTCAGCTGCGCCCGGCAATGCTGCTGACACGATTAAACGTCGGCGCCGGAACATCACTAACCGGCCTCCTAAGCCGCTCACTGCAGCAGCGGTAGACAAAAAGGGCATGGCTCATCTATCACTCTGTGAGCCACCCCTTAACAAGCGTTGTGACCAAGTAGACGCGGATGGGTTTACTTTGGTTCAGAAGAAGCGCAGCAGGCAACCCCGCCAGAACAAGTGTGGCACCGCCCCAGTCGAGGCCAATCTACAGCTGCGTGCCTTCACGCCGAGGACATCGCTTTATGTCTCCCGCCTGCACGACTCCACTACCAAGCAAGACGTGCTGGATTACATCTTCGCGAGGCATAAAGCAGGTGCCTTCAAGGATACGCCAAGACTCGGAGTATACGTGGAGCCGTTGGAGTCGCGCCATTGGGTGGGTTTCAACTCGTTCGTGGTGCGAGTCCCGACAGCTACTGTGAGCGTCTTCACGTCACCTGAGTTTTGGCCGCAGGGAGTCGTGTTTCGCCGCTTCCGAGGGAAGCTACCGCTCACGGCTTCACCGTTAGAATAGGTTTTAGAATAGTAATATTTTAAAGTGTATTTAAGTTTATTTTACTTGTATAGTCGTATTTTATTTTTATATTTTATTTAGAACAGTTATGTTGGCAAACTGTTTACCTAAGACACAGGAATGATTATTCTTAGTTTAGGAAATAGTTAAGCCTCATAATTGTTTTGTATAGTTTTACGTATTAGTAATTATGTTTATTAAATAAAGAATTTGATGATGATGATGATGAAAATATGATCGAAATTTAATGACTTCTAGTTTTTATATATTATGTATCAGTTAGGCCTGAACAGGCTCAGAGTTTACCTTTCACCGAAATTGGATACATAAGACAGGCTGAAAGCAAAATCTTAATTTTCACACGTTGATCTTCCTTAGTCGAAGGTCTTCTAACAACTTAACACTGCAGGTGTCTAATAAGACAATTTAGACGGACATTAAGATAACAGATATAAATAGCAACACAGTAATAGGAACTGCAAGGCACAGGAAATGCACACACATCTTCGTGGTAAGCTCCCATGTGGTCTAAGATATAAACTTGTAGCAATGAAACTTTATTAACATCCATGATCCATACATAACTCGTGAAATTACCAATGACAATCGCGAGTCACCCGATAAATTATTTGTAGCAATGGCTTGAAGCTGTAATCATGTATTATCATTTCTTAACCGTCCCAATATTTGTTGTAAATCTGAATCCAATATGTTTAATATTATTATAAATTCATTTATTTTATACATACAAAATCAACTCAATCAATCAGATTTTATTTATTTGAAGGTAACAATAATTTACGAAATTGACGCAGTCAGACATTATTTCAGTCTTAGTGGTATCTTGCGTATCTTTTACTTTAGGCATAAGATTGAAGATCTTAACAATTATTTAAGTCGTCGGATTCCTTTGAAAAAATGCTTTCGATACTTTTGTCTGATATTATTGCACTAGTTTCTCTTATCTTGGCCCACCAGCTAATTTAACCATGAGATCTTGCCGCCACCACATCCGCACCATTGTGTACGACATTCTGAAAGAAATTGTAGAAAATTGCGTTACTCATGGCACTATACTTATTTTAGTTGCATCACAACTTTTGCTATTGAGGCACTTGTCAAACAATAAGTAGCTAAAAACAGAGTTTGCGTCATTTCCTTAGGCTGTATTAATAGTTCATTTGAATTGAAGGGTAGTAAATCTATTGTTTCAGCTTTGTGTAGATTCTCATCTTGAGGTTGATTTAATTTTATAAAAATGTTGATTGAGTGCAGTTTTAAATATTGAGTTTGTATGATAATGGTTTTGTTTATTTCTTTGCTGCGTTGTCTTCTCGTTGTTTTTGTTAGATTTTTTATTCATAGCGTTTGGATTCGTATTTTTTTATGTACTCTATTTTATTTTCACATTCGTAAATTCATTAATGTTGCATCTTTTTATTTAAAGAATTTGTGCAGTTCTCCAAAAATAAGAAAGTTGCACTATCGGATGTTACACAATTAATATTTTGATAGTACTTTTCTTTGTTTTCGTGTAAAGAACAACACTTTCGCTCGTAAAATTTTACTGGTTATGCACTTATTACATATTTTTAATATCCGTTGTTCAGTTCATATTCTCACAAACTTCCTTTGGCTACATGCAGGTGTACATACAGGATGCATTTTTTGTCTTCACTTTTTTCAGCCCGCTCATATCTGATTGTAGGTACTATCCCAATTGTTTTGTTTTATCACGAACAGGACTCTTACTGTGATAACCTATGTGTAGTGAAATGTTAGCGCGTCTGCCACCTACGCTTTGTATGATTGTCAGTTGGGGCTGATTCGCATATTATTATGATGAAATAAAATAGTTCTGTGCTCGGGTTTGGGTGTTCTTTGTTTGTGTCTTTTGTATGACCATTGCATTTCAATAAAGGGGAATCTAGTGGGTTTCTAGCTTCGTGTGGTTTATATTTTATTTATTCTTTGTCTCCATACTTACCCAGTCCCTTTGGTCCACAGGTGTCGGTGTCGAGGCAGTCCCGCCGTACAGGATGCCGCCGGCGCCGGACGCGCTGCCCGGCGCGCCAGCACCCACGCCGCAACTGCACACGCACTCTGCCAAGTTCCCGGTAAGTTATATATCATCATCATTTATTTATTTATTTATTATAAACATACAATGTATAGCCTACAGGATAAACCTAAAAATACCATACAAGGAAACAGAAAAACATTTAACAATATAACAAAAATAAACTTAGGAGAATAGTAAGATCAGATCAAACTTAAATCAATATTTTCTACCATACACTAAGTCATGAATTTTTTCACAGTAAGCAAGATACCTCTTACTTAAATGATACATGCTTTCGGTAAATAAGTCCATGTCTGGTGTCTGATTTAGGAGTTGACCAATGAGGCCTAGCCCTCGTTGGAGAGGCGACTTACGTCGTGCCTCCGTGCGGCAGTTCGGTATAGCTAGAAGCTGGTGTCCACGACCACGCAAGTACCATCTCATGATCTTTTTCTTATTCTTCTTGATCATCCGCTGCTTGTTTTTGGGCCTGTCTCTAATGGGACGTGTCTGCCATGGTCTTCACGCTAGGCGAGGACTCATCTACAACGCTGCTGCCTTCTCCACCTGCATTAACCCCTGGTGTACCTACTATTGTTATGTTTTTTTCATAGGTTTTGAACTATAAGCAAGAGAAATAAGGTTCAAAATGACTTGTGCACATGCTGTATTTATTAGTCAAACCACGATCAGCAAAATTTTGCACAAGTCTGACGAAATTATTTTTATGTTGTGATATTATAGCCCAGCCGTCAGAACACTAAATCTGAAAGGCATAAATTGTAGTAGCAACGAACAATGGACTTTAGAACAATTTTCCTTAAACACCCTTCATCACCGACACGAGAGCAACCAGTGTTTATGCAATCAAGCTCGAACACAAAAATACAATCGTTCACGCCCCCTATTACATGCAGTAATCGGTGAGAAAGAACATGCAAGAATTTCCCTTAGTCATGTACATGTTTTTATCTCACCAACGTATGTAGACAGCTGGTGGAAGAAATCTTCAGTGAAAGTGATCATTGTGGCAAAGAATATACTATTGACGTGACGTGTAGTATAACCTTTTACAATTAAGCTGCGTAACCTGTTGAAATGGTTGGATAACATCTTTAAATGGTAAGATTTGATTGGTTATGTATCTGAGTGCCGGTTGGCGTGTTTTGCAGTCGTTTAGGACCCAGATGTACTTTTATCGATATGGTCATGTTTTTTTAAACGTTTTCCGGTGACTAAACTTTTTGGCGTGTAGTCTTACTGGACGTTGCAGTATCTTTATCTTTTGAATGTCTTTGATCTTCGTCATTTCCGGTTGTTTTTCCGGTTAAATCATTGGTTATTTGTCTATGTCATTCGTTGTATCTTTCTATGTACAGTTACGTTCGTATCATTTTACTCCTACACATGCATCTTCATTAAGATAGCAGCGAAACCTGTTTGAAATAAAACGTGTTTCATCAAGGGATAGATCATCGATCATCAACAGCCACGGCAGTCCGATGCTCGACAAAAGCCTCCTTCTATTGGAATCGGGTAAATTACATTTGGTAACCGGGTTGGCCAGCGAAATGCAACAGGTAGCAATCGCAGACAAATACTCCTTGAACGAATTCATCCCAGTTGCCTTAAGATACCTACGGGTAGTAATTGGGTGACACTATTCGAGCGCGGTACCGCACGGAACGACTCATGACCGATCAACCCCAATTTATTTACAAATATGTCTCATATTACAGATTGAACGCGAAGTTATCCTGTCGTCGGGAGACAAGAACTCCAAAGTGCCAATTCTGCAAGACGCCAGAAAGAGAGGGAGACTTGGTGCAGTAGCGCCTGATACTCCTCCTAAAGCTTTGGCTGCTTGGACTCATGCTGAGGTCAGTGGCATCTAAAATGACAAAAGATTCTTTGAGGACAATAATTTTAAATTTATGGTAAAGTTTAAGGCGGAAGTAAAAAAAGTAAAAGATATGTTTTCTGGTATTGGTTATTATTAGTAAAGGTGTGTGACGCCGGTTTAAATTAGCATCACTCCTATTCTAATCGTAGGTGTCGTAAAAATTACAAATGATTTTATTGTGTGTGTGGACTGCAATAGGCTGATGTAAGTATGTATGTTTATTCAGCCAGGGAATAAACAGTAGCATTCCCTGTAAATGCAACATCATGTCCAGCAGTGGACTGTTGTGGCTGTTAAATTTTAAGAAATACACACTAGTCAGTTCGTTGTGGTTTGTATGCTTATGCTTAGCAAATATAATTTTATAAATACACCTTTAACTCTTGAGGGATAAAGTTAGCGTAAAAGACTTTAAAATACAATCGCTATCACCACGTCTGACAAATATTTGAGGGCCGTTTCAGAAAAATAGTCTATATTGACCCCGAAATTATAACACGAAGCCCTTGAGTCCCTTGGTCGCCTCTTACGACAACCGCGGGAAAAAATAGGATGATGCCCTTCTAAACCGACATTACGAGGCATCTTATTAATGATAAGCGATAGAAAAATGTACCCACGATAGTAAGTATGCTACGAGTACGTCCATCAAATACGATAGTGTCATCAATATAGATGAATGTTTAGAAAGACATTCTCGATACCGTAAGAACTTTGATTTTCTCTTAGTAATTCTCTACATAAGATAACAATCTTGCTGCTAAACACATAAATTACAGTTACTCCGATATACTTTCTCCAAAGATCGATCACAAACCACATCTATACGACAAGATAAGTAAGACCTAGTTAGGTAATGATCAGTGCTGTGTCTCCAAGATCAAGATATAACGGCTTTTCTCTGATATTGACAGAAATTATAGAGGAATACCACTGAGAACTGGAAAATCTAGTGAACTGAAAAGATACAAATAACAACACAGTTATAACTGATCGAAAAGATAAACTACAGTTATTGAAGATATGACTTCAACAAGATTAGTCCGTCGTAGCATGTCGTCCAAATAGAAATTCAAGATATCTGGGTGCTAAGAAAATTATAGTAATTGGCGAAGGGAATTATAGAACGAACACGTATGAGGTCTCCGGGTACGTTAATTGTCATATTGTAGAGTCAGCAGCAAACGAGCCGAATCCCTTTGATTTGCGTCAAGTGAACTTCATATCGGATCAGATAAATAGCTTTACTAGTGGCGTTGTGTCGCGGAATTATATTTTAAGAGATCTAAAGTAGAGTGCTTCATGTTAAAACATTCTCTTGTACCAAAGGCATTAAGGCAGTCCTAAAGGTATGCCGTCTTAAACCAATACATTGTAACCACTACAAACTAGATGCTAACTACCAGTTTTATATTTTGTTTAAGAATAACTATATATATTCTTTATTGCACAAAAGTACACAGAAAAAATATTAAAATTTTTGACACAAAAGCAAGCTTATCTCTTAAGAAGAGATTTCTTCCAGCCAACATATGTCTTGTGAGTGAATTTATTTTATTGCAATTAGACAATACGACATGAATTTTACAAGATAAATAAAATTAGTAACTAACTATTGTACATTTTGATTCAATAATATACTAGCGGCCCGTTCAGCGGTTTCACCCAGCTGCTAACCGTGTCCCACGGGAAACAGACCTTCTCCCGACATAAATCGTACATAAACACCTTCCTCTTGAATCACTCTATCTTAAAAAAAAACATCCAGATCCAATAGATGGTTATGACGATTTAAGCAAACAGACATAGGGACAGACGCGGGAAGCGACTTTACTTTATACTATGTAGTGATAGTGATGCTGACTGACAACCTGTCACTATGGCGATACACAATTTTCCGAATGACCCTCAAACATTTGTCAGACGTGGTGTGAATGGCCGTTTTTTGCGGCTGTTTACGCTCTGCCTACCCTGCAAGGGATTTTAAGCGTGATATGTGTGTGTGTGATAGTGATATAACTTGGTTCTATTTTTGTATACTATATGGTCTTTACTGACCATACCTTAGGGGCAAAGAACTCCTTCGTTATGGCCGGCCTGTCGTCACGCTCATTAGCCAAGAAGGCCACAGTACCTTACGAAGCTCACCTTAGAAGCTACACTTGTCGTTGAGCTTTCTATGTTATAATGCAAGTTTATGCTAGAAAATAAAATAATAGAATCACCCCATTTCTTTCCTGTGGGCGTCGTGAGAGGCGACTAAGGGACTCAAGGGAGTGTATTGCAATTTTAGGCGATGGTTTGACAACCTGTCATATGACAATACACAATTTTCCAAATGACCCTCAAATATTTGTCAGATGTGGCGTAAATGTCCGATTTTTGCGGGCGTTTACGCTCTGCCTACCCCGCAAGGGATGAAAGGCGTGATATGCGTGTGTGTGTGTATAAAATAATAGTGGTAATATGAGCAGAATCATTTGAATATACGGGGTGTAAGGGACGGCCCTCCGAATACTGATAGTGTGTATTTTTAATTTGAACTTGTTCAGTTTCGTGTTTTACATGCACCCTATCAGTATTCGGAGAGCTGTCCCTTGCACCCTGTATTTTTTCTGAATCATTAAACAACCGCCTGATTGAATATAAAATTATTATATTAATACCTATAGCGTTACGTTACAAGAATATCTGATATGTACAAAAATCTTGGGGAATTTAAAGCACGAATATGAAATTTTTATCAACTTTATTATATTAAATATAATAGATGTGAAGTAAACACAAATGCCGTCACTCCGAATCATGGGGTATACCAAACTGATTCTGACTCAACACAATAAAAAAGATAAATGTTGCTATAAACTTTTCCTCAACATTCTCCACAAAAGAATCATATACAAAATTCTTTGCAGGTCAATACCGTTCCAGTGACTGCATATAAACAATGATTCATGCAATATTTTTCCTTGCGATTGTATACAAATTATACAGGCTGTTGGTAGTTGGTTGTTTTTGCTGATATTAATATTAGAGATTACCTGAATACATAAATCATCCTTGATCTTCTTCCGTTCATATGAGACACCAAGTTATCCAACGACCTGATGAACTTTAGTGTCAAGAGTTTTTCAACCGCCTACTACTATTAGTAGGTCTCTGACATGGTTGTGTAACGACCGCCTTCTAAGTAATCATAGACAGCAACCAGGATTGGTGGCGCAACCATCTTTCTTTTCGGACAATCAGGTGGTTCAACCTGCAATGTCCTGACCTAACCAGACTGGGAATATGTGATACATAAAAACTTTTTGAGTGTCCCGGAACCTTTTCGTCGCAGGCAGTCGCACTACTACTGCACCACGGCCATCTTTGATGTGACACTTATTAAAATGCTTTCAATTAGGCTTTCTAGCTGTAGACTCTACAGTCTGTACTCCAGCACTAGATATATTGAAATGCTATTGACATGTTACTACGAAAAATTCTCGTTACCTATATAGTTAGTTGTAGTAAATTTTTTCAATCATCGCTAACTGTGTTGTTATTTGCATCATCAACCAACAAGGGATTGATCAAATATTTCCTTGAATTTGCTGAAACTTTTATAAAAGCTACACGAACTTACCCAGATTCATGTATCTTGTTATGACAAAACTACACCACCTGCAATTAAACGCACTAAACGTTCGTTCTATTATTTATTAGCGGATTTAAATTTATTCAAATCGGCTTTACCTGGCGCCTAATCTAATCTGAATCTAAATTCGTTTACTTATTATGAGTCCCACGCATCAGACCCACCAAGGACTTAACGTAATTCTTGTTGTTAGTTATGAGTCATCACATCATTATCGCCATTTACTAAGGAAGCAAGTTTCTTATTTGTAAGTTTTATGGGATAAGGCAGTCAAAGCTCTGAATCATCAGCATTGGTTCCCTTTTCTTACTTTGATATTTTTCTTCAGTTCTGCTTTAGTTCTGGTATCTATTCTATACTTTTTGTGCCAAATATGAATTTGTTTTCTTTTTATCTTTATTTTTGAGTCTGTGTACAAAATTTCATGTTTTTTTGACTTCATTACGTATACTAAGGATTTTTTAATGTTATTCAATCTTCTTCGTGATTCAATAAAATTGATTCATTATTTTAATTCTTCATTAGCACTTCTAACACAAAGACTGTTTAAAAATTCATGGTGCGACGTCCCGGCTTTGCTACGTGGAATCAACGGTGTAACGGACGCCCGTGTGCGGGCTCGCTACGCCGAATATTTATTTGCAAATCAATTTCGTGTTCTACAAGTGTCGTCGTGAAGATTTAGAACGGACGTTGTTGACAAATATGATTTACTGTACATCGACCGCCGGACGACCGCGTATAGCGTTATATTTAGCAGGACTGTTGCTACTAAAAACCGTTTTAGAAACTGTTTTTCTTATATATTTGAAGCCAGGAAGTTATCAATTCTGTTTCCCATTAGTGATTATTTCAATTCACGTATAAACATATGGTGTGTATTATACAAATAACTTGTGGGTTTCTAGTGTTTTGTAACTCTTGTTTTTAATCATGACAAGTCTACTCAATGACTCAAAATACATTTCAAGCGCACTTATAGCCCAACCAGACCTATCATCAAACATGATTTCCATAAACGTTCACAACCTCACCTAACCACATGTAGACCAACGCACGTAAACTACTGCACATAATTTCCACCTGCTCATTTCTCGAAAGCAGAACTGTGTTACCATGACAACCTGTACTTTATGGATCCTCTAACAACCGTGAATTACCTGCGCACGAGTCGATCATACGGACGGATCACGACAGTGAAAGTCAATACAGTTTTGCTCGAATCAATAAACTGTACCAGTCTTATATGAAAATTGGTAATCCACCTGTTATTGAACTAGCTGAAGTAAGAAAAGTTATGAAGCTATAATAGATAAAATTAAATATTTTCTATCCATAATAATTGCAACAAAATCAAATCACAAGTAGTAGTAGAGTCTGTCCAATGAAAGTAGACAATTAAATTTATTGCAATCTTTTGAAATGGCAACACAAATGTCATGTCAAATGCTCAAGAAGATGTCAAGATGGCAATTCGCTAACATTTGGGTTGCCAACCTAATATTTTTTAATTTTCCGCGATTTTTCAATGTCTATCTTTCATTAGCCGGACGCTAGTAGTAGTATTGCGAGGCATATCCTAGCTACACAGGTCGTTTGCTTGGCTATCAGTATAGAATTTCGTGTTTCAGTGATAGTACTATCTGACGTTTAATAAAGTTAAAGTTATTTAATCAGTTTATAATTAGAAATGTTAGATGTAAAGTCACCTAACAATACTCTTTCCCAAATTACACCGATTTATGTTATTACAACGACAATGCCTGTAACTAATATATATTTTCTTAAATTAGCTTTGAAACTAGCGTAAAACTCAAAATCAGCGTAACAAACCCGCTCGTGAGACAAAGCGCATCTACAATGCGAATGCGAGTATCAAGCGCGCGCGCATCCGCTGCGGACGACAAGCAGCGCAGGCGCATCTTTTAAACGCGAGAGAATTTAAATAACGAACAGAAAATTTTGAGTGGAAAAAGCTAGATTGTGAATTTCGTGTTTCAGTGATAGTACTATCTGACGTTTAATAAAGTTAAAGTTATTTAATCAGTTTATAATTAGAAATGTTAGATGTAAAGTCACCTAACAATACTCTTATCCAAATTACACCGATTTATGTTATTACAACGACAATGCGTGTAACTTATATATATTTTCTTAAATTAGCTTTAAAACTAGCGTAATGACTACACCTTAACTCAAAATCAGCGTAACAAACCCGCTCGTGAGACAAAGCGCATCTACAATGCGAATGCGAGTATCAAGCGCGCGCGCATCCGCTGCGGACGACAAGCAGCGCAGGCGCATCTTTTAAACGCGAGAGAATTCAAATTACGAATAGAAAATTTTGAGTGGAAAAAGCTAAATAGTGATTTGAAAAGTCTATAAAAATGTGCCTGCCAGTGACTTTTTATAATGAATCAGATTTGAGTTAGTGATGTGATTTATTTTGAACAGTGAAGTTTAATTATGTGGATGATATTTTGATCCTCATTTTGTATTGACAATATGGTTGAATTTGCGCTTGAAAATGTAGGTAATTTTAATTTTAATGTAACTAAGTCACTCTTTGATATAATTAAACAGATAAAGTTACAAGATATTTAAATCAAGCCATAAGCTACTTGATGATTTTGTCACCAGAAGCTTTAAATCTGATAATTACGCAACATAATTCAGAATAAGTATGTAACTCTATTTATGAAAAAATATTGTTTACTTGCGGCCTACCCAGCGGTTTCAAGTGCTGCTAACCGTTTTCCCGCAGGAATGAGACATTTTAAAGTAGGAAATGTTCATCAGGGATAATGTAGGATTCTAATAGTAAAAGATATTTTTTAATCGATCCATTAGTTTCGAAGCCTATTCAATTCAAACAAATAAACAATCAAGTCTTTCCTCTTTATAACATTAGTGTAGATATATAATTCTCCTCTTTAATCCGCTACGGTATTTCAAAAAACTACAGTTACTCATTCGGTTAGACTTCTATATAACTGGCAATCAAAATACCTCGTCTCGTCTACTACCCATTGTTTCTTTATTCCCATCACTCGGTGCATGGTGTATACGTTGATGATGTTCTGGGGTCGTAGAAATATTGTGAGAGCTTCGTTCACCATCTGTGTCAGTTATGTAGAGAGTTTCGAAATAGCTTTTAAACAAGAACTTTTCATAGTTTTTTACCGACCAGATCTGGACAAATGAACCAAGATTACACTTTTGATCTTTCAAGATTAGTCTTGCAATTGGTCACTAACAAAGTTTTAACAAAATCTGCTGTCTTTCTTTGCAGAACCAGCAAGCCGGCACATCCGGTGACAACTTCAGGCAGTACCACGAGACCTACGGCTATGCCATGCATCAACAAAACCCAGGCGCCAGGACTCTTGGGTACGACACCCCTAAACCACCAGTCCCAGCCAAAAACACTTACCCAAAAACCGACACCCCGAACAACTCACAACAGATCACAGTCACAGTCGAAACAGGCAAAGACAACACCAGAGATGCCCCTAAAAGCACAAAGTCTGTCAGCAAAACTTATCACACGTTAAAAGACATGATCTCCAGTAGGTTCAAAAGCAAAGAAAATGCTGAGACTGAGAAGAATAATGAAGAACAAAGTCTTAATAACAGTGAAGAAAGAAAAAGGCCGGAACCCGAACAAGTTACACCAAGAGAAACGCCTAGGAAAGTGGAACAAATTTATGGAAGGCCAATGCCACAGAATAGACCGGAGATGCAAAGTAGACCAGAAACACAAATCAGGCCCGACATGCAAACTAGGCCTGAACTGCAGAGACCAGAAAGGCCTGAAATACAAGCAAGGCCTGATGTGCAGTATGGGCATGCTATGGGCAACAACATGGCTTATCCTAGCCCTTCGCCGCACAGGTAAGAAAATCTTTATAGAAATCAACTGTTGTAACTCTTCGCCCTTCCAACCAAACATTTACACTTACTTCACTTACTCAACGCTTTTTATCATAATGCAAACTTCTAGTTACCGCAAACTCTTCTAATATTATGGTCGATTTCAAAGACTCTATTCATTAACATGTCTATTGCATACAATTTTCTACCTTTTTTATTGTAATTGAGTTTTATTTACGCCTCAAAGACATATTTCTCTTGTTATCTCCAGGCAACTAATGCAGCAACAGATAGTCCAACAACAAATGCTTCTAGCGCGTGAAGCTCGTTCCCACGAAATGTTGGCATCACCCCACCGACCGCAAGCTTTAGGAGCAGACGCGTTGTACCAGCAGTACGGACCTCCTGGAAGACGGAGTGCAATGTATCAGAGGGATATGGATGCCAGATCGATGGCTAATTTCACGTCGTTGAAAACACCACAAGGCCAGGTAAGTTTGTTACATACAATAAACCTAAACGTTAAAATATCTCATTATCCCAGCGACACATTTAATTTGGTAACACATACCTATCACTGAAAAAGTCGTCTACATAGAAATATCTCGTCATTAAGATATCTGTCTCAGTAGGATTTGACATGGCGAATAATTGTTCTGATTTAGAATAGAAATAACAAACAAAATAACAACGCTGTGAACCATAATAACTGTAATCAAATTTAGACTAGAAGGAAGAATCATTAACGACCTAAAACATGGTACATTACATGTTATTGTAAAATAAAAACGTAATACAATTACAAACATGAAAAAGCATTTACAAAAACCGACAAAGGTATAAACATAACATACAATAACATTAGTCATCCACAAACAAACGCTGCAACTCTAGTGCAAGTTAACAAAAACTCGGACTAAAACCTTACACCAAAAAATTACGGCAATTCTCTCCTTTCTCAACCCCGTTGCTTCTCACTGGCAACAAAGCACAATGGTACTGATATTCTCAACAATTAAGCTCTTCCCACGAACGCAATAGCAATTTCAATAACCGCATGAACCCGCAACCGACCGCCTAAGAAATTTTCGCGTCAGAAAGAAACTGATTTACTCGATCATTGTCTCGTATGGAAATGAGTCGATCGTAGTTGACAACGGTTTCTCTTTCTTCTCTTGTTCGCCTTGTATCTTTCTTGTCATCTAGTATATATGAGGTGTGTTTTGATTTAAATTGAAGACCAAATTTTTTGATTTGGTTGTGTAGACAACATTTTTCTTTTCAAATTGCTCTCCTTCCTAATCAGAATTTGTATAAATTAATAGATAACAGTTTCCCTTTTTACTTTACAGTATTTTTACGTTTCACTTATTTTTTTCTTACCTAATATTTTTAGAATATTATTATTTCATATAAAATTATGCACACCTTTACAACTTTACAAAGCCCTCCATAATTAAGTTTATTGCTTTTCCTAGGCTTGCCTAATTCGTATGTTCAAGTCACTTCACATACAATTATCCACACGTAAATGCAACGCAACACCTTTCGAGATACTTATCGTTCTTATGACTGTCTTTAAAATATTTTTATGGTATTTCTTGAGAGTTTTTACATCATACGATATGAGAGGAAGCAACCAGCTATAATTTATTGTTAATTTGAAGCTAATTGCCTGTTTTTATTGCGCCAATAGCTTCCGGCTTCTGGTACGGTTCCGTGAGATTTAAAGTAAAGATAGTAAACTTTTTATTGTGTGTTTAAATACTGTTCGCAAAGTTACAAAACCTATGCAAAGCAAGATAATAACTGTTTTCGTATTTGATGATTTTATATCTTTTCCTTTTATGTTCGATTTCAGTTCGACCATTCACATTCAAGAGCGGACCTTCGCAGTCCCCAGCAATTAGAACGAGAAGTAATCAGGCAAAACAGAGGTTTTGTCGAGGGGAGACGAGCTACGTCTCATCCGCATTTGTTAGACGAACCACAATCAAGAACTGAAATCACCACACCCCAGATCCACAACCGATCAAGAAGGAATTCATACGGTAACCTTTTAGACGAAACTCCTAATGAAGCTTCGACACCACAACGAGCAGTTGATGAACGAGAATCCGACGATGGTGGTTTCAGAGCAAGATTAGTAGCTCAAGGAAGATCTAGTTTTGAAGAACGAATCCGAACTAGTGGTCGGTCAATTGAATCACAACGAGCACAAGAAAACGCTTACAGAAGAACTCCCGATAGTCATAAAGAGGCTAGAAGAACTCCAGACTCAGTAATGCAGAGAAAAGAAGAGGTTTCAACGAGTCAGACTGAGAAGAATGATGAGAGTGCAAGTCAGAAGTCAGCGGATAGTGTGTATAATTCTAGTGGAAAGACAGAGCCGTATAACCCTCAGCCATCCTCGTCAAGACATACGCCAAATAGAATAGAAGATTTAAAAGCTCTTGGAAAGAAAGGGGCTGGGTCTGGTGCAAGTTCAGGTACCTACTTAGTAAAGCTTTAATATGATTTTCATTTCAAAATCTTTAAATCACTAATATCAGCATCACCCACAACTAACACAACGGTGTCTTCCAAACTAGGTTTTCTTTTGCAAAACTAATAATTTACAATTGACAAGTAATAATACGTTGCCCACTCTGAGACATATTTGTGGATTTCTTTTGACCATCTTCTAGAAAACTTACTGTCTTTAGCAAGATTTTCTTATCATTATTTTACTGTCTTTCCAGACTACGACAAAAATGGTGGTCAGTCATCGAATGTGGACTCAGGGCGAGGCAGCGTGGCGTACTCAAGCGGAAGAAGGCCTGAGACTCTACATGATACCTCTGCTGACTCTGATGCTATTGTAGGACCTTCCGGACCGACGAGAACGCAGCCGCAGCCTGGGACCAGCCAGCAAGCAACGTCTAGTCAAGGTAAAAAGAGGCACAATTACCATAGAATAAATAATAACATGTACTTACAATCTGCCGTGTGATGCCGGCTTAGAATAGCATCACCCCATTTATTTCCCGTGGGTGTCGTTAAAGGCGACGAAGGGACTCGAGGAAGTATTGCATTTTAGGCGATGGGCTGACAACCTGTCACTACGGCGATACACAGTTTTGAGAATGACCCTTGAATGTTTGTCAGACGTGGCGTAAATGTCCATTTTTTTGCGGCCGTTAACGCTCTGCCTACCCCGCAAGGGATAAAGACGTGATATATGTATGTATGTATGTACTTACAATCATCCATAGGTAGTAAACATGAAATTCATAGATGCGCATAACTAAATTGCTTTAAACGAAAGTGGTCAGAATCCCTAAGAGAGGCTGGTTTGTTGTGTATTGCTAAGTTTTTGTGGATGGGTGCTGATATTGAAAAGGATTCGTAACGCTGTCTTTATATTTGGGCGTGGAATTGACTCGAGATTTCCTTAAAAAATATTCATCGGACAATTTCAGGTGCTGAAAACGAATGGGCAGACCTGGTGGAATGCGAACTCCGACAGATCTTGGAGCCGAAGCTGGCCGGCATGAGACTGGACTCTTCGGGAAGCTCAGACAGCTCAGTCACACCACCTCTACCGCCGCTGTCACCTTCTTCCGACATGCATAAAAGGAATAGGTATGTGTTCCGTGTGATGCCGGCTTAGAATAGCATCACCCTATTTCTTAACCATGGGTGTCGTAAGAGGCGACTAAGGGATTTGAGGGTTATGTGTATTGCAATTTTAGGCGATGGGCTGACAACCTGTCACTATAGTGATTCACAGTTATCTGATTGACCCTCAAACTTTTGTCAGACGTGGTGTTAATATCCGTTTTACGGCCTTTAACGCTCTGCCTACCCCGTAAGGGATATAGGCGTGATTTATGTATGTATGTATGGTATGTGTTACTTGCATTTTGTAACAAAAAGGTAGGATTACGAAACCAGGAGATTTATATAAATTCTATAATGGTGTGTTTTGTAGAGGAGAAGCTCTGTAGTATACTCAGCTATAAACACAATGACAACCAGTATTTGATTTATACTCTTACATTGCTTTTGGCATAAATTCATTAATTTTACTTCCTTACATTCTTTTAATAGTTTATTTTGCATTCACAATTCACCTACCATATTGTCTCGTTTATCATCTAAATAGACTCAAATAGATATTTTAGTTTTTTTTATTTTTATTAATGATGGGTTATTGGGTTTGCTCTTGACTCTAGTCTAGGTCATAGGACAGAGACAGAGTCTAAGATGGAGCGAGCTCACCCAGAAGAAGCCTGTTCACTCTTACTTTGAAGAGATTAGGGTTGTATGCGTTTGGAAACACAGACGCAGGTAGTAAATTCCACTCTTTAGCAGTGCGCATTATAAATGATGACTGGAAGCGCTTAGTCCGAATTGGTGGAGTGGCTACCAGGTACGGATGGTATCCGGCGGTGCGTCTGGACGTCCGATGGTAGAAGGGAGCTGGTTTTGATGTTAATCTCACTTATCATTTCTCTTTCCAGTTTACCAGGTCGATCTGCAGAATACCCTGAAGAGCGAAGACGTGGCCGGGACTCCCCGCGCTGGCATGCGCACAAGAAACACTCTTCAAAACGGGATCACCACTATAAGAAACATTGTAAGTCATCATGTTGGGGTTTTCTAAGCTATCTATAGCAGAATATCCTCTGAGGATGAGGATCGTCAAGCTATGACTTTCATAGTGAAGCTGATCCATGAACATTTTGCATGCATCTGAATGTCTAGATTTTCACTTGTTCCCAGTTTGGTAAGAACTTCAGGGTGGATCATTTCTTGGTCAATTCGATAGCTTCGAGTTTTATAGGAAGTTTATCCATTCCAAGACTCGAATCGCTGTGGTGCCCCTGCAGCCGCAAAGCTTAAATAGTATTGGTCCGTTCATGTCTGCTGAATGTACATACATACATACACATATCATGTCTTTTATCCCTTGCGGGGTAGGCAGAGCGCAAACGGCCGCAAAAATGGAGATTAACGTCACGTCTGAGATATTTTAGGGTCATTCGGAAAATTGTATAACGCCATAGTGACAGGTTGTCAGCCCATCGCCTAAAATTGCAAGACACACCCACAAGTCCCTTAAGGGACTGCTGAATGTCTAAGGAGTTATGTGCTTATGCCACCACTTGGAAGCCAATAGCCGACAGACGTCGTCGCGGGCGGGCTAGACGCAGATACAAACTAACTCTAAAATCTAAGAACTGGTATGTGGAGACACAGGATCGAGATCAGTGGAAGAAGGTTAGGAAGGCCTTTGCCCAGCAGTGGGATCCCGACGGCTATATAAGATAAGATAAGATAAATTAGTCCCACTTGATAGTTTCACAATTTCTAAATATGAATTTGCGCAACATTACCAATCGCAGTCGCAATCACCGTTAGATCATCAACACTTGCAGTCATATACAACATTTTTTTATTGCACTGCACTCAATTTCTTTCATTGTTCGGTAACTAGTTCCCAGAAGTAACGGAGGTTAATCGTTGATACATTGGAGATAACTAGACTGAGGAAAGCAACTGAGCAATAAGTTACAAGCAATATTCTGGGAATTTGCAATAATTGCTTTATTCAAATGCAATCAGACCAATTAAATTGTGATCTAGATTTTGCAACACTAGATTTGTGTGCGTGCGCAATCCGTTCTGTGCTTTTGATCCCATCAATCAACAACATAAATAATTACGAAGAATAATTACAACTGGCTGAATGAATCCTAAGTAAATTTCCCAACAGGCTAAAAAAAGTAACAAAGAAGACAGACAGACCAAAAACCCAGACTCAGAAGAAGAAGAAGGTCTAGGTACAAGTGAAGTTCTTTGTACATTGCCTAATATTTCTGTTTAACTTCACCTGTAAAATTGTAGCCTCTTAATTTGATAATATCGGGCACAGATTGACTTCTTTATTTTGTTTGGGACAACGATTCAACGAACTATCTAATAAACCCTGGTATCAGAGTATTGTAACCGCCTACTACTTAGGAGTAGCTAGGGCTCATCCAAAGGTTAATTTTAAGGTCGTACAGTATGTCATCGCAAATCTTGTAGTGCCGTTGATTGTAGGAACTTTATCCATAGATTTCTAAAGCATGGAAAATTAGAAATGTTTGAAAAATATTTTGTTTTTGTTGACAGTATTCGGCCTGGACACCACAGACATGACATCCACAACCACCAGAAGCTTAGACCTGTCTTCCCTGCTAGACGGTCGGACTGACAGTGACGCTTCCACCGGAGATGCGAGGGCTATCAGAAGACAGCTCAGGGGGCTGGAGAATATGTACGCTGAGGTCCTGCAACTGCTGGGAGTCAGGAAACCGACGAGCTTGGCAAAGCAGCCTGCTTGGGAATCCAGGTGAGACAGATTGCAGTAAAAGACCCTTCATTGTATATTCATAAAATTTTCTTTTGTAATGCTTCCAATATTGGGAATATGGTGCACCTCCTTGAGACATAAACAAAGGTGGTATTGGGAACAGGACAAGTGAAAATTTCTAATTTCCATACAAGAAACAGATTGCATGGCACGGTATAACGCTGCGATTTGACTAAGATATTTGACAGATGCATCCGTCAGTCCTACATAGTGTGGGATTCGCCAAAGTTCGGTATTCACATCGACCGCTGCTACCCACTTCCTGGATCTACGCCTTTTACGACACCCACGGGTAGAAATTGAGTATTGTCATTTCGAAGGCACTTTACGGCTCCCAGACCTGAAGAATAATTACAGCAGCAATATTTATGCTTCTCATCTTTTTCCAGACTATCCTCAAAACGTCGCTACGGCAGCATGTCATCTTTACCGTCTAGTTCAGTGAGCAGCAGACCAGTGCGGGATAAGCGACGTAGCTCTGACCACCGGAAAAAACATGACATCAAGGTACCTACTGTGTTAAATTTTTTACTATTATAGAATTGTCTTTTGTTATTGAAGCTGGCAGACTGCATAATGGCGTAATGGAAAGTGGCCACATATCTGTATTTGACTCAACACCAAGGAGGTAGCATGATGCCCTAGGCGATTTTTGGTCAACTGCATCCAACGGTTGCACGCAACCCTTACAAGGTCCTGATAGACGTCACTAAGGTCGAATACTTTCTGGCGACTTACAAGTCTGATATAAAACCGCGCGCATTGGTTAGTGGTCATTGATGAGATGACGCGATCTTTGACCAATCTTGACTTTGACTTAGCTGGTTAGCAGAATTTTTGCACATTAGAGAAATTGACACAGAAGGCTTCTATCAGGGCTTTGTTGGTCAAACTAGTAAGAAACTGTTTTTGATTTTGTAGTGTTATTTTGTTTAATTTTGTACTAAAATTTTGATAGATGCTTGTATATCTTTGTCATGTTTTAAACTTATGATTATGGAAGAGCGGAATTTCCAAGCACAGGCTTTTATTGCTTAAATGGAGATTCCAATCGATCAATTTGATATAGAAGTGTAAGAAAGACAAATAAATTATTTATTTATTATTTATTATTATTATTACTGTGACGCCACGCTTCTATACCTACTAGTAACAATGATCAGTTCGATACTAATCGGAATCTCTTTCTCCCCAGGGCATAAATAAGCGGTTCCAGCGGCTGGAATCCCACGTAGTGACCCTGGCCAGGTCGGTGGCTCATCTGTCCAGCGAGATGCGAACCCAGCACTTAGTCATGCAAGAGATGGACGCCATTAGGGCTGAGATTGCCGCTCTCAGGCATATGTACAAGTAAGTCAAGTGTTGCATTCACATTCACTCAAGATTTTTGGAGTCCCAAGTGGTGACGATATGGGCGGAGATCACTGCCGAACGAAGGTAAGAGAGAAGCGCAATTAAGTGAGGATGGTGGCCATTGGCCTTGAAAAAATGGCGGCCGCTTCTGCTCAAATTAGCCCATTTACCTAGAATGTACGTATAGATGCCCCTGACTAGGACAGTCCACTGCTGGACATAGATCTCTTCTAGTAGGGGCTGGGGGGTATGTTCAATAGTCACCATGTCTAGCAGGTGGGTTAGGTTAGGGGTCGCAGTAAAAATGTTGCATTATCAGAACACAATGCCCATTCCCTGAATGGATTTATCCCTTAGTCACCTCTTACAACACCCACGGGAATAAATGAGGTCATTCTGGTACCAAGAGAAGGATCGCTCTGTGGAATATTCCGGTTGAAAGATCTCACATTACCGTAGAAGGCTCCAGGCGAGGCTTTTTTTTTTGTGCGACCTTCCCTTATAAATCTGGTAAACAACCATACCGTTTCTCCGTCGTTTTTCAATTCAATGGCTTAACTAAAGTACCTATCCTTTTGCAGATCCCAGCAGTACATCCGTTCAGGCCACCAGCGTCACCAGGATCCGTACTCCTTCAGCAACCCTGACCGCGTGAAGAGGCTGACCAAGTTCTTTGGAGACGAGCCCCCGCTGATGAGGCTTTTCCTCAAGAAACTCGGATATGAGGTGAGTTAGCAGGTTTCGGTGCTTTTGAGAGCACCTGATGATGTTCCTGTCTTAATGTCTTCAAGAAGGTCGGGTGAAGTAGGCTGGTACCCAGGTTTCGTGCTTAGAAGGGCAACTGAAGCTGTCATTAGTTTCGGCTTATTTGTGTTTTTATTTATTTTATTGTGATAATGAATACTGAGTAATAGCAGAAGGCAAACTAAATCCTTTCATTACTAAGACAATGTTTCTTGGTTTTGAGAAAGTTCGAATTTTTTTAAGGCGAGTGTACTTATGAACGACCTCGACAGTGGTGCCACTTCACAAAAAAATATTTTCTCATAAAACAAACAATCTTTCAGAATGTCCGTTGCCCGAATTTTTAGTAATAACCTTGGGAAAATTAGAACCTGTAGACTCAATGCAATATTCTCTGTAATTAAAATTATGGTCATTAATACCAAAAGTGTCCGTTTTTAGTCACTTTTTACTATAACTTTAATTACAGCTAATATTTTATTGAGTTTGAAAGTTCTAGTACTAAAAACTTGGGCAACGGACATTCTGATAGATTGTTTGTATCAAAAGAATTTTTTTTTTGTGGAGTGGCGCCACTATCGAGGTCGTTCACGAGTACACTCGCCTTAAATGAAATCTCATGCCAAACCGGCCACAATCACGCACAAATATTGTGCACGTTTTATTTGTTTATCATCATTCTACTCACACTTGTTTACGTTTGCTGGAAGAAATCTTTTTAGAAATAAGCAGTACCTAATTGGACCATTTCTCCGTATGATCTGCGTTTCATATGTTCCTGTGTACAATCAAACTGCCCAGCAGTTTGGCGATTATTTAGCTTATAAGGAAAAACTGTTATTAAAATTGAATAAATGCTTTAAACAAACAAACAAACAATCAATTATTATATAAATCACTGAGCTTAGAAAAGGCATCAAACCATTCTCTATAACTCTCACATAGAAAGATAACATGTCATTAACCTTCCAACATTTGTACCTACCTATCTACCTATTATCTGCAGGTCAGAAGTCAGTTAGCAATATTCAGATAATTTGGGACATACCAAATAAACCTTGAAAGAAACATATTAATTACTTACTTATTACTTGATGTTAATTGTTGATCGCTTTGTTTTGCAAGGAGAACTATACGTGTAGATATTGTACAAAATCACGAAAAACACATACACAAATGTAACGCCTGCCTTCTAACGCCCGCAAAGGATTATATCCTTTGCGGGGAAGGCAGAGCGTAAACAGCCGCAAAAAATGGTCATTTAAAGCCACGCCTGACAAGTTATTAAGGGTAATTCGGAAAACTGTGTATCACCATAGTGACAGTCAGCCCATCGCATAAAATTGCAATACACATCCTCGAGTCCCTTAGTCGCCTCTTACGACTCCCACGGGAAAGAAATAGGGTTATGCTATTCTAAGCCGGCATCACACAGTAATTATTATTATTATTATTTTGGTATATTTCCGAATCTCGGGCCCACAGAGACCCGTTCCTTTGAGGCATGAGTGGGGCCAAAGCCAACGGCACAGAGGCATTTTTGCACCAAATAATGTGTTGTGATATTATATTTTATTGATCAGATAACATATTTATTTATTATTTAGTAACAATGGTCTTATAACTAGATAAGTAGACAAGATAGACTTATATTACACCTCTTTAAGCTTTACCTTAACTTTTGTCTACAGAAATACGCTGCACTTCTGGAGAAAGAGAAAGTTGGTGCTGCCGAGCTGCCCTACGTCGGTGAAGACAAGCTGCGAGCCCTGGGGGTGCCCCTGGGGCCCAGGATGAGGATCCTCAAGGAAGCCGGCATACACCAGGAACTGCACCACATGAGAGACGACAACCACACCACAACCACCACGCTTGCTATTGTGTAGATCGCAGAAATATGACAGCGTGGAATGCCGTGTGATGCCGGCTTAGAATTGAATCACCCCATTTTTTTTCCTTGGGAGTCGTAAGCGGTGACTAAGGGACTCGAGGGTGTGATTTGCAATGCTAGGCGATGGGCTGACCACCTGTCACAATGGCTTAGAGTATAGATATAGTACCCGAGTAGGGTACTTGGGTACTATATACTCTAAGCGCTATGGTAATACACAATTTTTCGAATGACCCTCAAATATTTGTCAAACGTGGCGTAAATGTCCGTTTTTTTGTTTTTTTTTTAGAAAAGGGATTATAGGCGTGATTTTTGTGTGTGTAATAGCGTTAAATACCTGCAAAATGATCAATCGTTGAATTTGAAGGTTAAGTCCAATCGGACACCCTAGATTGGATACCCTGGAGTGGTAAATCGGATTGACCGTGCTGATTTGGGGGTGTCAGATTGGACTTACCCACTTTGAGTTTGATTGAATATCCCTTATTTTCTTCACACCGTTTATCTCATTTCATACAAACCAATATTCCCTCCGTGAAGTGACTTAACAGGATGTAAAAATATTTGCGTATATACGTCAAAGATCAACGTAGATGACTTCGGTCGGACTATTTTATAGAATTAACTGTTTGTATGAATATGACATGTCACTTTTTCTTTTATCTTATCATAATACCTATGCAGGTGAAAATTGGGTGGATAAGTCATATGATACCGTATTAGGATTCCATTCAGTTGACTTGACCGCAAAAAAATTGTTGAGTCTCGTTCCAGTTTACAAAATATCAAGAAGAGATTATTTAATTATTCCATAACAATGACCTGTGCTAGTTTACTTAAATTATGGCCTCTGTGAAATACTCTTTAGCAATTATTTTAAAGGTTAATCAACATTCCTTGTTAAAGTAATTACTTAATGTTAATTATTTTATATGCCGATCATAATACTTACTGTATATAAAAATAATATTTAAGTATCTAAAGTAAAGTTAGGTTAATTAATTATATTCAAACGACTGCTCGTCTCTCTATGGATATTTAAGAATCTTTAATTTAATTTGTGTGAAACATTAAAACAGATGTTTTGGCCTACTTTATCACACAAAAAAATAACAATTTTATACAGAAAATGTTGTAAAATGTGAAAGGAATTTGGAATAATTTGATATGTACTGGGCTAACAATATTTTCGCAGGGTAAACCATGATTATGTTATGATCAAAATATCGATTATTTTCATTATCAAGATAAAGTTTTACATTAAGTATTTTCGTACATCACGCTAACATATCACTAATCACTAAATAGTATAATATGATGTCGCTTTCCATGACCCTATGTCCCTAGTATGCTTAGATCTTTAAAAGTACGCATTGGATTTTGATGCGGTTTTCTTTAATAGATAGAGTAATTCAAGAGGAAGATTTCTATGTATAATTCATTCATGGGAAAACAGTTAGCAGCGGGTGAAACCGCTGGCCGGGCTACTAGTAATTTATAATTTTCAATTCATAGTCGTACCTAAATATTATTAAAAATGGCCTCCATTTAAATGGCCTTAATTTAATAACAAAAAAAAACAATATGCACACTTTTGTGGAGAAGCCAAAGAGATTATTCAACAAGTGTGCAAAATTAAATTTTAATTTCCAGTTAAATAATTGTTGTAAATAAAATACTATACCTTATAGATTTAGCAAGTTACGAAAAACTTAATATAGGAAGACAAATAAACTCATAAATTGTACTAAGACAACGCAATTAAGTTACCTACTTAACTACTTACTTCCTTTCCCACCACAAGTAGCTATCACAAACACCAACTTAGCACATGACTTATAAGGTGCGAAATTTTACTAGTGATCGATACGAAAACTTAAGACAGACTGGTGATAAGGAACAACTTTCTCCGAGGAATAAAGGTCAAATTATGAAAAAATAAACTGGACCTTCCGTGCAAATCAACATGGTCGGCTTTTGTATGTACAATTATATTTTTCATACATGGTGTACAAAAATTAACTGCAAATATTTTAAAAGGGGAGGTAAAGGGAACCAGTTCGTGAAACTGAACAACTTTCCCCAATGAACCAAGGTCGAAATATGAAAAAATGGCCCCTGCCATACAAACAAACCGTCACACTTAGTATGGGAGTAGCAAATATTTCTTTCATATTTCGGCCTTTGTTTCGTGAGGAAAGTTGATCAGTTTTATGGACTGATTCACCCCTTAAAAAATAAATCAGTTGATTTTTTTACACCTTTTGTTTCAGCCAATGTTCCTTTACGAAAGCTTTTTCTTATCACCAGCTTGTTTTGAGTTTTCAGTATCGTATCTTCATATGCATTTTTAATAGAAAATCCTATTTCCTGAAAATTTTACTTTTAGTTTTTCTTTTGACAAACTGTCTCCGATTTCTGTATTTATTGATTGTTTTGGGATTCTTATTCGTAGTCTATCTAAGTACAGTATAATAAGTTTTTGTCAATAAAAAATCGAAATAAGTGCTTAATCTTTAAGGAAATTACAATGTACATAATAATTAGTATGAAATAAATTTAAACGTCTTTTTACATTTTAGTTGTTTTCATGAAAATTACCTTTTCGCTTTTCTAACTTGAAAATAACATAATTGCCGCAAAAACTTTTCTTTAAACAGATAGAATTCTTCGTTTGTTCAACATCGGATATAATCTGCCCAAAACGAACGCTGCGCGGTCGCGAACTTTCATGATGTGGCTACGGAAGCTAAGTCTAGAGTCGAGGGTGACTCCTAGGAGGCCAACCATGACCTTTTTAAAATCCTTCCCTGTTCCATTTAGTTTCTATGCAGGCTTGAAACAGGATTGTTTGATTTAAAATCGGACCATGACGACCCCTTTTTTGAACAATAACTGCCCTGAATCCAAAAAAGTGAACGATTGGGCTTGTCTAGATGACTTACCAAATGTGATTGAGCGACGTTCTAAAATATAACTTTACAAAATGTAAAATTATTTGCAGCAAATATTTTGATTTATATACTGTATTTAAGTACGTCAAAGATGAACGTAGATGACTTCATACATACATACATAAATCACGCTAGTTAATAAAGTACGGGGCTGAATAATTTAACTATTAAATAGATAAAACGATTTTGTTTGAAGAATTGAGCATTTAAATCTAGTGTTATGAAACTTGCTTACAAGAAAATGCAAGAGATTTAAAATACATAGGTATTTACATAATTTTTACAGTAAAAAAAAATTTGAAAAACGTAAAAAAGTCGCAATAAAACTAACAAATATTAAACATAAATTGCAAAAACATTACAGCGAATGAAATATAGTGTCTGTAAATATGATTTTATTAATGCAAGAAAACCTTAGCTTAGGAGCGCACTTTGTCTTTAACTTAGGGGATGGTTCGGCCGAAAAGCTTTACAGCGTTGGTACGTAGTAGCATTATATTATCTGTGACAGCGTCGACGTTCAGTCGGTTTGATCCTTGATGTCACAGTAAAAGCTACGATCAGCTTTTGTGCCTCCTATAAAATTAGGTTGGTGGTTTGGTTTATAAGAATTACTAGCTTTTACCCGCGACTTCGTCCGCGTTAGATAGTTTTTTTAGAAACAGGTTCTAAAGGCATTTATGTATATTCATAGTAAGTATGACAGTGATATTAGAACAGTTCTTATCTCTACTGTTTAAGGATGACTTGCTTGCTTCTGTTGTTACAGGGACAATTCAAAATTTGGTATCCGGTGTATGCCCTGTTTGTGTGCCCTGAGAGATCAATATTTATAACCATTGAATACAAAACGCAGTAGATAACAAAAAAATCCTCGGTGAAAAGTTGCCAATATCCTTTCTTAACTTATTCCCATCATACTGAACAACTTTTGTTTTGAAACCATTTCTGTATCTCTAATAGTTTAGCTGGGCTCCTGATCGTACACCTGGTGGTCTACATAAGGTACTCCAGATCCTCAATGTCCTTGTGAAAAGAAGCGGCCCATCATACTGAACAACTTTTGTTTCAGAACCATGCCTGTATCTCTAATAGTTTAGCTGGGGTCCTGATGGTACACCTGGTGGTCTACATAAAGTACTCCAGATCCTCTATGTCCTTGTAAAAAGAAGCAGCCCATCATACTGAACAACTTTTGTTGTGGATCCATGCCTGTATCTCTAATAGTTTAGCTGGGCTTCTGATGGTAGACCTGGTGGTCTACATAAGGTACTCCAGATCCTCAATGCCCTTGTGAAAAGGAGCGGCCCATCATACTGAACAACTTTTGTTTTAGAACCATGCATGTTTCTCTAATAGTATAGCTGGGCTCCTAGTGGTACACCTGGTGGTCTACATCTGTACTCCAGACCCTCGAATAGTGATAAAAAGTAGCCTATGTCCGTTCTCGGTATGCTAGCAATATCTGTGCCAAATTTCATGAGGATCGGTTAAGCGGTTTGGCCGTGAAAGCGTAGCAGACAGACAGACAGACAGACAGAGTTACTTTTGCATTTATAATATTAGTGTGGATTGGTTCTTTCTCCAATATTAAGTTACCGGTTAGAGTTATTTATTTATTTATCATGTAACTGTGACACACTATGATATTGCTTCTGATGTCCCGACTACATTTTTAGAGTTAGGTTGGCGGTATTTAAAAACATGGCCGACCTCAATTCAGAATTAAATTTCTTCTTAATTTTACTTCCTTAAAGTAAAGCTAAGAATTGATAAATGAATAGTAATAAATAGAGTTAATGTCGAAATTGATCGATAAAATTTTATCTACGTTCGTCTCAAGTTGATTGGATTATAAACTCGCAAACAGTTGTATAAAAACCTGATTTATGCATTCTGCCTTTAGATATAACAGTTTCTTTTCAAACGCTGAAGTGTAATGTCTACCGAGAAGGCTCTCCTTTCGATAAAATTGAGAAATGAAACGAAGTGTTTTTTGCCAATACTCAAATCGCCATCTTTTGCCGTACCACACCTGTTAGATATTGTTGTTGAGATGTTGTTCAGCTGTTGATCAGTATTTTTTCAGTGGTTTTTCCGATTTTGTTCAGACGTTGTTTAGTGGTTTAGTTAAGTTGTTGACTGGACATCTGAACAACTGCAGAAGTATAGAATTATCAAAGATTCATATCAAGCCATATTACGTTCATGTATTGAATTTGACCTTGTATAGGATCTTGCAATCGCCGCCGGTGCGGACGTTTGGAAAAGTGTATTACTGAGTTGTTTTTGTAGAGTGTAGATAAAAAAGTGCATGCAACTGCATATAATTAGGCATAATATAACAGTTGCATAAACTCCTGTAAATAGATATTTGCAGATTCATAAATTACTGGAGAAATAAAAGAATGTTTTGTTTAGATTTTTCTTATTGTTCGAATTTATTATTTTATTTACAATGGATGGTTAGACAAGTGCCTGCATACTATACTTATCTAACCAATTTGACTTTAGCAATGAAACAACAGTCGTTTGTGGAGTTCGTTGCATCAGTAACAGAATATTTGAATTCGTATTTACCCTGAAAAAGAAAACAAATGTTTAAGTACACTTTTCAATTCGAGAAAACGTCGTATTAGTTTTACCTGAGGGCAAAAATGATTTACAATATGGGTCAAAACTGTTTTTTTGGATTTGGAAAATATATAATATATTAGACACACACTTTACCATAAAATTTAATTATAATGATATAGGTAGGTATGTTAAATAGGATTTGTTATTCGATTTTCTTCACAGAATTCATTGATCCAATCATGATTAAAAATAGCGCCCTCGTCCTAATAATATTATTTTGTAACTTTATTAAAAAAACATCAATGCCCTCAATTCGGGATATAAATTCTCTTAACTTACCTTAAATTAGTGTGGTCACTTTCCGTCAAATAGAAGAAGAAAGGAGATATTTTAGTCACGTCATGACTTATAATTTGACGAAAAATACGTGTTATCTATCAAAATAAGGCGACCATGAAAGCAATGGCGACAAAATTGACTAGAAACTGCCAAGAACCCATTGACTAGTACATTATCTTATTCATCTGTGCCATTGACATTTATAAATATGACAGGATCACACACAGCGGAATCTTTATAGACAACCGTCATTTCTACATGTGCATGTGTGGGTGATCACAGATGTGTGAGTGCAGGGTTGGCATGCTGGTTGATTTTTATACCTAACCTGATGACTACATACAGTAACTACCAAAGAGGATATAACATGCCTAGCGCTAGTTTCTACTTATTTCTCCATTGGTATTTTGACATTTCTCGGGTGAGGGCTGGTCGGGGGCTGGGGTGCGGGGAGGTGAGTGTCCGTTCTATATGTATAATATATATATAAATACTATTGTTTATTCCGTGACGGGACTTAACTATCTCCTATCCTTTGCTAAACCTGTTCGACGGAAAGTAACAGCACTAAATTAAGGTAAGTTAAGAGAATATGTATCCCGAATTGAGAGTAATATCTTACTTTGGGTAGTTTCTTGCCAATATGCAAGATTGAGTTGTAAGTTTGCTGTGTGCCTGACACAGTGGGACATTTGGTGCATTTACAGCCGTCTGTCTCCATCCCAGCAAAGGTTTCTGTCTGGTACACCGCTGCAGTAGTCAAACTTGATGTCGTGAAATCTAGACAATAGAAATATTAATTACTAGATTTCCACCCAGAGGTTTCACCCGCTGCCACTCATTTTCCCGTGGTAATAGTTGTTGTAGTAGCCTGTGTGTTACTCCACTTGTGTTCCAAATTTCATGCAAATCGGTCAAGCCGTTTGAGCGTGAAGAGTTAACAAACATACATACATACACACACTCAAACTCTCAGATTTATAATATAACTAGATTTCTGCCCAGCGGTTTCACCCGCTGCCACTCATTTTCCCGTGGTAAAGGTTGTTTTCCCGCGGTAAAAAGTGGCCTGTGTGTTATTCCAGGTTAATCTCCACCTGTGTTCCATTTTTCTTGCAAATCGGTCAAGCCGTTTGAGCGTGAAGAGGTAACGAAACATACACACACACTCTCAGATTTATAATATTATACGAATATAGTACGGATTATTTATACCTTGACAAGAATGTAAATATACACACATACAAGGGAATTGAACGATGAACTGTATGTATATCTTTATCTTTTAATTGCTCTCATAATGTTGCTGTGATGCCGGCTTAGAATAGCATCACCCCATTTCTTTCCCGTGTGTATCGTAAGAGGCGACTAAGAGACTCGAGGGTTGGATGTGTATTGCAATTGTAGGCGATAGGCTGACAACCTGTCACTATGGTGATAAACCATTTAATGAATTACCATCAAATGTTTCGAAAATGACAGTTTATTTACAGCTCTAGTCCCTTAGTCGCCTCTTACGACTTCCAGGGGAAAGAAATAGGGTGATGCTATTCAAAGCCGGCATCACACGGCACGTTATACTTACGGGGTGTAAAATCGAAGGATATTTTAGCATCTGTCCCTGTTTTTATTTTGCATGTTTTTCCTCCCTCGCATGGGTCTATCCGGATTTCATTAATCTGACAGATAGTTACGTCGGCTGAAAAAAAAACAATTCTTCAAAAGGTGTGACTAACAAAACTTTTTTTTCGATTAGGTCACCAGGTTGACAAACGACCTGATGAACCCTGGTGTCAAGCATTTTTCAACAACCTACTACATCAGAGTAGACCTCTGACATGGTTGTGTATCGTTCGCCGTCTAAGTAATCATAGACAGCAACAGGGACCAACAGCTTAAGCAAACACAAGTAAAAGCAATTTTTTACTTTTTGAAATAAACTCATCATACAGAACAACAATTTGTCCGTATTAGATTTTTGATATTTGTTTTAGATTTGAAGAAATTAATATAAATAAAAAACATGTGAGGGCGCCACTGGACGGTAGGTTTTCGCTAGGTGCAGGCTTAATATACCCAGTAGTTTTGTAGTTGTATTGTTGTTTATATTATATAGTGTGAACTTAATGTACCCGGACCGTACGTACCTAATATAATGTATTGCTATCATTGTCAAGGGTCAAATGACAGAGTCCATTTCATTGATAAGCTTCGCTTACTGTACATTGTAAATAAGACGTAAAATGGGGGAAAAAACACGATTTGATGTATGCTGCGGTTTTATCTCTGTTCGCGTAGGACATCGAGTCGATATGCAACCCGACGAACCTTGGTGTCAGAGATTATTAACCGCTTATATCGATTAGCAATTTGTCCGTCTTAGATTTTTAATTCTTGTATCAGAACTTTCAGATTTTAAGAAATTATTAAAAAATAAGTGAGGGCGCCACTGGACGGTCGGCGCCGCCTTAACAGTCGACTAGTGTCGGTATAAGCTAACCTTATTTACAAAATATTTACACATACAATAAAGATAAACTTATAATATTACATACCTATATACCTGCACTATATAGGCGTGATATTTATCATGAAAGTATCAAAAAGTATTATGTTAAAATCTTAGACTAGCATCACCCCATTTCTACCGGCAAATGTCGAAACGGACTAAGGGATGTATCCAGGGAATGGGCAGCAGCATTCCCTGGGAATCAATTTGCAATGCGTTAGGTAATCGGTCTGCCAAAGGCGAGAATGGCGAATAAGTACCGTTGGAGAGGGCCCATTCTGAGTAGTGGACTGTTGTGGCTTCTCATGATGAAATTAACTGAAAACTTTATTCAAAATCTTTAGAATAGTACTTACTATCACTTATTGACGTCATGACCCGACATTGTAAAATAAATCATAACAATGATGTATTTTCCTCTCAGGCGGGACAAAAAAATAAAATAAAGGCCCTGCCTCGGAGCGGAAAATTGTTCCATATCACCAGCCTGTATGTTTTCAGTATCGGTCACTAGTAAAATTTCACCTGATAGGTATTTTCCTTTTGAAAAGTGTTTCACGATCATGAGGACGTACACCAACTGATAACCCCCTTTCCGTCTGTACCTTTAGGCGGTTCACTTACTTGTCGTCCGTCGTTCCGTTTTTTAAACGCAACGTAACGCATGCGTCAGTCAGACGAAAGGAAATTAGGAAAAAAAGGACGCACCGTAAAACCCACCGATAATGATTATCGTTTTTATACCCACGTTGCGTTAAAAAAACGACACGACGACAAGTAAGAGAACCGCCATATAATGCACACTGCTAAAGAGTGGAACTCACTACCTGCGTCTGTGTTTCCAAACGCATACAACCCTAATCTCTTCAAAGTAAGAGTGAACAGGCTTCTTCTGGGTGAGCTCGCTCCATCTTAGACTCTGTCTCTGTCCTATGACCTAGACTAGAATCAAGAGCAAACCCACCATTAATAAAATATATATATATATATATAAAGAAAGTACATTACACGTAAATGTCGTCAATAGAAATATAACTTCTACTTACATCCGGGACAGTATCTTAAGTTATAGACGGACGCGGATGTCGCAGCTACACACACGAGCAGAACTAAATACTTCATTTTTTTCTAAACAGTGCACGCGTCCTTTCAAACCAAGAGCTGGATGAGTATTGACGTTGTCAATATCTCGTTTTGTGAAGAAACAGCTGATCTCTGACACCTAATTGATAACGATGTTATGTACTATCAGCAGCATGTCAAGCTAGCCATTTAAGGAAACAACTTATGAGAATTACATAGGCTAAGTACCGCCCCCATCAATCAAAAAACAATAAAGTAAATATACTTAAGTATCTGTACTGTAATCTGACAGAAGCGGATTTTAGATAAATTACGTACAAATCTAGTTATGAATTTAAAGTTATTACAGCAGCACCTACCTATACAGGGTGTTTGGTAGGGAGCTGTACATACGCCTAGGTTAGAAACTAGGGATATTCTGCTATCTACCCCCGCTCATTACATTGACCTTGGCCTCAAGGATTTTTTTCAATTAATTTTTGTTTTTTTATTTGACTTTTTGTGAATTTTTTACTACAACTACCTGTAGCTCAAAATCTATCCTTAGGACAGGTCTGCTATTGGTTTTTTTTTAATCGTTAGAGTCTTAGAATACTGTAAAAAATTATTTTACACCAGAAAATTGTGGAGAAGAAAAGTTATGGGGCCTGAAGTACTGTAGTAAGGTAAAAAAATAATTTTAGGGGTTACATTTTATGGGGGTTTAAAAAAACTAATAAAATTGCAGTCCTTCTGATTTTTTTCAAACATCCTCAGTCCAAGCCCTTTCTAACGATATGCTAAAAGTGTAATCATCACTTTAAATTTTAAAGTTATTAATTAAATTCCGCAACTTTAAACAAAAAAAATCACTAATGGAAATTAAATGTGTTTGATCGTAAAATGATGGCAAATGAAAGAAAAACTTTGGTAATGACTAATGGAATTAAATTACAAATTTTAACTTTTATTATTTTGTTATTTTAATGTGTACTTTTAATTTATTAACTTATTTTCATTAAAATAACAAATTAAGGGCAATTTTCTATGGGGTTCAAAAAGAATTATCAGGGTTGGAGTTCTCCTGTTTTTTTTAAACATCCTAAGTTCATGCCCTTTCTAACGATATGCTAAAATGTAATTATCACTTTTAGTTCCAAAGTTATTAATTAATTTCTGCAACCAGGGCACTTAAAGAAAAAATTTAACTAATGAAAATAATTGATAACTTTGGAATTAAAAGTGATATAACACTTTAAGCATATCGTTAGAAAGGGCATGAACTTAGGATGTTTAAAAAAAGAACAGGAGAACTCCAACCCTGTTCGTTTTTTTTAACCCCATAGAAAATTGCCCTTAATTTGTATTTTTAATGAAAATTAGTTGATAAATTAAAAATACACATTAGAATTACAAAAAAAAATATGTATAATTTGTAATGTAATTCCTTTAGTCATTACCAAAGTTTTTCTTTCATTTGCCATCCTTTTAGGATCAAACACATTTAATTTCCATTAATTGAAATTTTTGCTTAAATTTACCTAGTTGCGGAATTTAATTAATAACTTTAAAATTAAAAGTGATGATTACATTTTTAGCATATCTTTAGAAAGAGCTTGGACTGCGGATGTTTGAAAAAAAAAACAGAAGGACTCCAACTCTGTTAGTTTTTTTTTAAACCCCCATAACAAGTAGCCATAAAAAATATTTTTTTACCTTACTACAGTACTTCAGGCCCCATAACTTTTCTTCTCCATAATTTTCTGGTGTAAAATATTTTATTACAGGATGCCAAGACTCTAACGATTAAAACGAAACCATTAGCAGACCTGTCCTAAGGATAGATTTTGAGCTACAGGTAGTTTTAGTAAAAAATTCACAAAAAAGTCAAATAAAAATTAATTAAAAAAAATCCTTCAGGCCAAGGTCAATGTAATGGGCGGAGGTAGATAGCAGACTATCCCTAGTTTCTATCCTAGGCGTATGTACAGCTCCCTACCAAACACCCTGTATAATGTAATATCCTTGAACTGGTTGTTTTTAGAGTTAATAAGGGGCTAAGTAGATCTAAAAGCGGGATTTATAAGTGCATTTTGCCGATTGTCAAAGAGCCGGTATTAAGCTCGTGTCAGGCCCTTAATAATAAAAAGTGTTAAATTGATCCCTTTTCTCCTTCCAACAGTTGATCCCTTAAAAGGGTAGATAGATGTGCTACTAATTGTACTGAATTACCTAATGATGTTGAAGGTACCAGACTAGGTATTATCGTAGAGGTCTAGTCATCGCCAATTTATTATGGAAACAACTCGGCCAGCAAAGAGTTATAGAAAAATACAATATTACGATGCCGACTTAGAATAGCATCACCCCATTTCTTTCCCGAGGGAGTCGTAAGAGGCGACTAGGGACTTGAGGGTGTGTATTGCAATTTTGGCTGACAACCTGTCACTATGGCGATACACGCGAATGACCCTCAAATATATGTCAGACGTGGCGTAAATGTCTGTTTTTACAATCGTTTACGCTCTGCCTACCCCGCAAGGGATAATGAGCGTGATATGTGTATGTACGTATGTATATATTACTTTATAGTCTAACATTACATAAACTCATGGAAACGTGGTGTTTTGTCCAAGACGTAGATCTGCAAGATGTAGTTTTACGCTAATTAGTTAACCTTCATTAGTTAATCCGTACTAATATTATAAATCTGAGAGTTTGTGTGTGTATGTATGTTTGACCGATTTGGATGAAATTTAGAACACAGGTAGAAATAACCCGCAATAACACATAGGCTACTTTTTACCTCGATAAAACAACTATTACCACGGGAAAATGAGTATTATATTTATTTTTTTTATTAGCTGTATGGAACTGCTGCTATTCTGCACGCGATAGTGAAAGTTGTTCATATTCGTTGCCGTGTGCTGGCTTCGAATAGCATCACCCCTATTCTACCCATGGGTGCCGTAAAAGCGACTACGGGATGATCATCCAGGGAATGGGCAGAGTTTTCTGTGAATGCAAAATCTTGCACTGCGCTCGCCAAGCGTGGCGAGAATGGCCCATGTCCAGCAGTGGACTGTAGTGGCTGTTAATGTTAATATTCATATTCGCAAGTAGAGTCACCCTGTGAAGTTCGCGTACTAACAGTAAACCAGTAAGTATAAAATTTTTAAAACTTGCAAATTTTTCAAGCGTGGGCAGGATTTGAACCTGCGACTTTCGCATTACTAGTGGCGACGCCTCTTCCATCTGGGCTACCGCAGCTCATTCCTTGCCCGCCAATTTTGCAAGTGTATTTCAATGCCAGTAACGCGTGGCACGGCTCCATCTACCGGGTTAGTTTAGCAACTAAAAAAAACTTAAATTTTGCAAGTTTTCAAAAATTGTATACCTAACACAGAAAGTGTTTTAGAATTTGGTATTCAACCTGTGACATTTTAAGGAGATGTGATGTACCTATACCTACCTAATTATCCAATACAATCTGTTTACAACGTTTCATCCAAGTTTTGAAAACAGCGTTTTACGCCTTGGTGGCCTGTACCTAATATTATTAAACGACAGGCTACAATTTTACAGGTGTAATTCGATGTTCATTGCGTAGTCGGTTAGCCATTATGATACCAGGAGTATGAACCGGCTACGCAATGTACTAAGAATTTCACCTGTAGACTTGTAGCCTGTAGTTTCATAACATAGGCACCTGGTGGGGGCAAGCCCAAGGATAAATGGAACGGTTAGCAAATTATGTAAAGTTAATTAAATAAGTAGGTGATTAAATAAAGTAACTAAATGTTGTTTACTTTAGAAATTATAAAGCCGTTTTATAAATAACCGTAGGTAGTCAATTAGAGTAACGAAAATAAGTCATTTGCTTATTCCAATTTCTTATCACGTAATTTACACTTAAGGCGAGTGTAGCCGTGAACGGCCTAGACAGAGGCGCCACTTCACAAAAAAAAGTTTTCTCTTGATACAAACAATCTATCAGAATATCCGTTGCTCACGTTTTCAGTATTATCCTTAAGCAAAATAAGAACCTACAAAGTCAATGAAATATTCGCTGTAATTAAAGTTATGGCAGAAAGTGCCGAAAAACGGCCGTGTTTGGTATTAATTACAGCAAATTTCATTGAATTTCTAGGTTCTAATTTTTGATAATACTGAAAACTTAAGCAACGAACACACACACACATATCACACCTATAATCCCTTGCGGGGAAGGCAGAGCGTAAACGGCCGCAAAAACGGACATTTACGCCACGTCTGAGAAATATTTGAGGGTTATTCGGAAAATTGTGTATCGCCATAGTGACAGATTGTCAGCCCATCGCCTAAAATTGCAATACTCACCCTCGAGTCCCTAAGTCGCCTCTTACGACTCCCACAGGAAATAAATGGGGTGATGCTATTCTAAATTGTTTTTGTAAAGATAATTTGTTTTTGTGAAGTGGCGCCACTGTCGAGGCCGTTCACGAGTACACTCACCTTAAGTTAGTAGAAATAACTTTGATCTGTAGTTATCATTAGCATGATTTATTATTATTAGTTTATTATTATTATCTATGTTGTATTATCATGTGAACAACGACTTGGTTCAGTTGTGGTCAAGTTGTATCGTGAATATGTCGTCAGTCCGTTTGTTTGTTTTATATTTATTTATATATCTATGTTTTGTTTGTGTAAAATGTGAATATTTGATTAAGAAGCTTTGTGATGATGGTAAGTAAGTTATACTTAAAGTTATTACAATTTATGCCGTGTGATGCCGGCTTAGAATAGCATCACCCCATTTCTAACCCATGGGTGTAATAAGAGCCGACTAAGGGACTCGAGGGATGTGTATTGCAATTTAAGGCGATGGGCTGACAACCTGTCACTATATTCATACACAGTTATCTAGTTGACCCTCAAGCTTTTGTCAGACGTGGTGTTAATATCCGTTTTACGGCCGTTAACACTCTGCCTACCCCGTAAGGAATATAGCCGTGATTTACGTATGTATGTATATATAAGCATTTTCTATTATAAGTAGCATCACACCATATCTTTTGCATGCAGTACAGTTTTAAGAGATGGGCTAGCAACGTATCACTAAAATCGATACACAATTTTGTGGAATTGTGCAATAATCATAATAAATATTGACAGCCGTAGCGATAACGGCCGTTCTGCTTACCCCGCAAGCGACATCGGCATGATGTCTGTCGTGTATGTACCTAAATAACATTTACAGTGTTAGTGCAAAAAACCATAAAACTTTAAAGTCATGTCTTATTAAAGTTTCTGTTTAAATTTTAGTGGATTCCAGCCAGTGCTCGGTGCATAATGTGGTGTTGGAGCCCTGCAGCAAAGGAGGCAGCTTCTGCACTATCAAGAGGACCAAGCGGTACACCCTCAGTGTAGACTTCTTGCCAAGTAAGTACCCTACACCTCTAAATAGATACTTTTTATTTATTTTATTAATGATGGGTTTGCTCTTGACTCTAGTCTAGGTCATAGGGCAGAGACAGAGTCTAAGATGGAGCGAGCTCACCCAGAAGAAGCCTGTTCACACTTACTTTGAAGAGATCAGGGTTGTATGCGTTTGGAAGCACAGACGCAGGTAGTAAGTTTCACTCTTTAGCAGTGCGCATTATAAATAATGACTGGAAGCGCTTAGTCCGAATTGGTGGAATGGCAACCAGGTATGGATGGTATCCGGCGGTGCGTCTGGATGTCCGATGGTAGAAGGGAGCTGGTGGAACAGGTCGTGAAGCTCTTGAGCACACTCTCCGAAGTACAATCTGTAAAAAACCGACAAGCAGGCAACCTTGCGGCGATGTGCCAGGCTATGTAGCTTGGTGTCCACCAGTTTTACTAAGGAATTGACAGCAGCGTTCCATGTACTTACATACATACATACATCAGCCTATTGCAGCCTACTACAGAATTTTATAAGAATTTATACAGTGCTAAAGATACCGATAGGGAAAAATCCAAATTTTCCTACGATGGCAACAAAACGAAGGTTCCCCAGATCGAAGAAGGTGAAGTCTTGGGAGCAATAAAGAGACTCAAGGACGATAAAAGCCCAGGCTCAGATAATATTACGAATGAAACCCTAAAAATCGCCTCTGCGGTCCTCGTTGTACCTTTAACAAGACTATTCAACCGCATCTTAGAAACTGGGGAAACGCCACCGCAATGGTCAGAATCCAATATAATTCTTATTTACAAAAAAGGTGACTCAAATGATATCGGAAACTACAGACCTATAAGCTTGCTTCCTTGTATTTACAAACTTTTTTCCTCGATTATAAACCAAAGACTAAGCCCTAAACTAGAAGAAAGTCAACCTATAGAACAAGCAGGCTTCAGAAAAGGATTTTCAACCGTTGATCACATACACACCTTAGAGCTTCTAATTGAAAAATACCAAGAAAGCAATAGACTACTTTATTTAGCATTTGTCGACTACCAAAAAGCGTTCGATACAGTCTCACACGACAGCATTTGGGAAGCCCTAAAAATCAAAATGTAGAATGCGAATACATACAAGTACTCAAAAGTATCTACAAAAATTGCAAAAGTAGAGTGAAATTAGAGACTGCTGGACCCTGGTTTCCAGTCAAAAGAGGGGTAAGACAAGGCGACCCCCTCTCACCAAAGTTATTCATTGCAATTTTAGAGTCTGTAATCGGCCAACTCGACTGGACAAAAAAAATATGGCATAAAGATAAAAAAAAACATATTTAAATCATCTAAGGTTCGCGGACGACTTGGTGCTGATTTCAGAGACAGGGTCAGAACTTCGTTCTATGATAGAATCGCTAAACGAAGCCAGCAAGATAATAGGACTAGAAATGAACCTATCAAAAACAATGTTGATGACAAACAGCAACAAAACAACAATACTCGTCGGCAGTGAACCTCTAAAGTATACGGGCGAATACACGTACCTTGGCAAACAAATTAGCTTCGACAAAGGAAACAACCTGCATGAAGTAGAACGCAGGATACAGTTGACGTGGAACAAATATTGGAGCCTAAAAGAAATATTCAAAAGTAATATGCCAATTAACCTAAAAGCTAAAGTAATGAACTCATGCCTGATACCATGCCTGACATATGCATGCCAAACGTGGAATTACAACAACAAGGTAAAACAAAAAATAACCACATGCCAACGAGGAATGGAACGCAGCATGCTGAACATAAAGAAAATTCAAAAAATCCGACACACTAAAATAAGAAAGGTCACTAAGGCAAATGATAGCCTTCGGCATGCTCTCGCTCTAAAGTGGAGGTGGGCTGGACATGTTGCTCGCCTTCAGGATCAGAGATGGACATTAAAAGTGACAGCTTGGAATTGACCACAAGGCAAACGGAAGAAAGGAAGACCATACGCTAGATGGGAAGACGAAGTAAAGAAAATAGCTGGAGACAACTGGCTGCAAACCGCCAAATCTAGAGAAGACTGGTCATCTTTGGAGGAGGCCTTTACCTGTAGAGGGGTTCTAACAGATACATAGAATAGTAAATACATAATAAATTAAATAAATAAATAATAATAAATAATTTCTTATACAAAAATAGACACTGGCATAAATAGAAAGTTAATAACATAATATCAATAAAAATAGCTGTACTAAATAAAGTTAAGTTAAATATAAGCCACTTTGTTCTATATAACATCAGCTATATATGTTTAGGATAGAATATTAAATAAGATTTAATTTAAGTAGTAAGTAGTTTATAAAAATTTGCTGTTAGAAATAAAAGGCTTTTTTATTTTATTTTTTATTTATTATTGCAGTCTACTGCTGGACGTAGGCCTCCCCCAGGGTACGCCTTAGGGCACGATCTCCCGTTTTCGCCATCCAGTCGCTAACAGCCGCCTTTTTTAAGTCATTGGTCCACCTGGCCGGAGGTTGTCCAACGCTACGCTTGCCGAGGCGTGGCCTCCACACGAGAACCCTTTTACTCCACCGTCCGTCGGTTGTACGACAAATGTGTCCAGCCCACTGCCACTTCAGTTTGCTACACTTCCAGACTACCTATGTCTGTTACTTTGGTCTTTTTGCGGATAGTCTCATTCCGGATTTTATCCATTATAGAGATACCGAGCATGGACCTTTCCACAGCTCTTTGAGTGACACGTAACGGTGGGCCAGTTTAACTATCAGGTTCCACGTCTCGGTTCCATAAGTCATGACTGGCAGGACGCACTGATCGAACACCTTGGTCTTGACGCATTGTGGCAAGAGTGATTCCAAGATATGACGCAACTTCCCAAATGCTGCCCAGCCCAGCTGCACTCTTCTGGTGATTTAAGTAGTAAAATAAATTTTACTTAGGGATAAAAACTTGGGCAACGGATCTTCTGATAGATTGTTTGTAAACAGATAAAATATTTTTTGTGAAGTGGCGCCACTGTCGAGGTCATTCACGGATACATTCGCCTTAAACGTATCACAAGTTGAAGAATACGTAAATACCAAATTTATACTTCCAGCATTAATTTCGATTGCCTCTCTAAATTATTTTCCAGGATTCTCCGCCGACCGTCTTGAGCTGGCGATGTATGCTGATGAAGAGAACACGGGCACTTACAACGAGGTTGTGAAGACCCCTGCTGATGCCTGCAGTATGCTGACCTGCCCTGTGGAAGCCGAAACTAGGAGGATATTCGACATTGATTTCAGCTTAGGGAAGACTTTCAAAATTGTAAGTTTTTAAACATGAAAAGATTTTTATGCCGCCGTAATCTAGTGAGTCATCAGTCAGTAGTTTTCAAAGTTATTGTTAGAAAATTTATGAATTAGATTTTAAGGCGAGTGTACTCGTGAACGACCTCGACTGTGGCGCCACTTTACAAAAAAAAATCTCTATAAACAAACAATCTATCAGAATGTCCGTTGCCCAAGTTTTTAGTATTATCCTTAAAATTAGAACCTGCAACCTTATGAAATATTCGCTGTAGGTAATTAAAGTTATTCGCAGTAATTAATACTAAAAACTTGGGTAACGGGTTTGTTTAAAGGGAAAATATTTTTTGGGAAGTGGCGCCACTGTCGAGGTCGTTGACGAGTACACTCGCCTTAAGTACCTTTAATGTGATTTTATCTACTTTTTTTCATAATTTCAGGGAAAATACCCAGTTAAAGTAAAGCTATTCGACAAGAACGACGACAAACAAGCCTGCTGTTTCACGTTCAACGTTAAAGTCAACAAGTGATATAATGAGGGAGAGGAAGACATAAAAATGGGCTACCGCCTGTGTCAATTTGTCAGCATTTCCGAGATAATTGCTCTTTTGGAATTTATAGCATTATATCTTTGGACGCCTGTGTTAGAAAATTTGTTGTTTTTCGTAGTCTGTATGATAAAGGGACTATTCTAGATTCCAAAACTGTTCTAATAGGGAAATTAATTTTTATTTTTTTCAAACTGATTCCTAGTCGCTGGATAGATGGCGCTGTTCTTGGTATGTTAACGTAAGGAACGGAACGTCACATATTTTTTATTTATTTTACTTGGATGTATGAGATCGTAAAACGATACGTAACTAATCATTGTTCACGCCATCTACACAGCGCTTGGAAACTAAACTCTTTTTTTATTCTACAAAAGAGAACCTCCTATTCAAATACTTTCCCCACTTCTGGACCCATTTTTTCGCGAAAGCCTATACAAATTATTGACTATTGGCTACAAAGAGCAAAAAAATCGCGCCCAGCGCATAACATTTTGGGTATTCTGTGGGTTACTTTTTTTAATAATATTTAGGTTTAATCCAAAATAAACGCAACTTAATTCCTTTTAAAATTGTTTCATTGTGATGAGTAATAGTTGTGCAAAATTCAAGAAAATAATAATTTTTAAGTAAGGAGAGTTAATTCACCACCGCAAAAACCATCTTACAAAATTAAAATCGCACATGTATCGGACACAGCACAGTAACAGCCGCCATATAAATGACAATCTGTGACAGTCGCAACTGATGCGGCGACGTGTGTGATATCCGGGATGACACAATACTTTTCAACAAAACGGGTTATCCGGAGCAAAACACCGCGCTATCTTTTCGTAATATCAGATTCAGATTATTTATTTGCATTAAACAAGGTACAGCTAGGTCTAAAGATTATTATACGATCACATTTTTAGTCAAACATTGACATGCAAAATTAAAGAATAGAAATTAAAGACACCGATAAAGTCTACAAAAATTCATTCGTTAAAGTTCCTAACTATTTATTATGAGCAAATGTGTAACAGAGGAAGATTATTTAATTCATATCAGGATCCCACATACTTCGTCCACAGAATATATAATACTTATATAATATATCATACTGATAAAGAAAATTTAATAAGTAGGTAGGTACTTATTGCTAACTTTATTTTATTTCTTATCTAAGTACTTACTTATGATAATTAGCAATAAGTATCACATCTACCGAATTTATTTAAATGCCGTACCCTAAGGAAGTCACTAAAGTACTCAATATAGCAATCATGGTCAATAATAACTTCGAACTAAAGGTCAGGGAATCGAACTTATGTCACTGGGCAACTGTTGGGGTCAACAGACGCACGATCATCAATATTGTATACCGGACCGCATCATTGCGAGTTTCAATAATATAAATTATTAAAATAATGAGTGAGTCAGTACGGCACTTTAAGTCGACGAATGGCCCTACGAACCTTTCTGTAGCCTCTGATGTGGTTGTTTAGAAGCTGCCATCTCAGTAATCTTAGACACAAACCAAGGCCGACGTCTTAACGTGCCCTTCGAGGAATGTAGCCATATTAAAAATTAAAATAAGTGAATAAATATCCTGGACATTTCACACAGCGCCATTTAGCCCTAAATTGCTTAGTTTGGAGCTCAAAGCTTGTACTACGGGAACTACTACTACTACTACTAATATACTTTTTTGTAAATAAATACATATTATACACAAATATCTGAAAATTACTTAACAAATGTTTGTGTCTTGTGGGGATCGAACCCACGACCCTCGGCGTAGCAGGCAGGGGTGCTACACCATCAGGCCAGACAATCTGGTGGTTCAGACTACAAGTTATTTTACTTCTAGCACAGAATATATAATAGTACTAACGTACTTCTAGTTATCTTCTACAACATGCACTTTACAAAGTAACTAAACAGAAAACCTCATCCTGAGTTTAGTTCCCAGAGAAAAACATATAAATTTAGTATAGTTATAGTGGCTAGACTAATAGTTACTAGTTATTGGTGGCACTTGTCTCGACCACAAGAAGTTTCCTTGCAGTATGGCTCCATTGTCAGACTCCATCCCAATTCGCTTTTATCTGAACCAAGAGCCAGTCATAAAAACAGTACGATGCTTACCGAACAATAGGTGTGTGTTTTGAAGGTGTTCAGGGGGCCAATCGTGTTCATTACTGGCTAATGGGGCTCCATTTCATCTCTTAAAGGACTTGTACTTACCTACAATTCTTCGGTACCAACGCCAATCTATTCTTGGCCATTGCCACAATCAACTTACCTACAGCAAAACGGATGGACGCCGGAACTTGTCATATAAAGGTAAGGAGGTTATTCGGAGAGAATGAGAAGTGCCAGGACAGATGGTGAATTGAAATAATATCAGTTTCATGGTCTGATCATGCTTGCAAAGTTTTCCGTAAAACGTTCATTTCAACCCGTAGTTACGAGTATATTATGCTCCATGGCAATATTTCTATGGCTCTCAGACATTGGGTGGAGTTTGTAAAATGGAAACATATCCGGATGTGGTCGCCCTCGTCCGTTTTTACTTGTTTCGTTTTGTAGAATTAGCTCTCTATACGACACGCTATGGGAAACTCTTTTTGCTTTTGCGGTTTTGAAAACATTTTATTTAATGGGTTGTTCTCATCGACCGCGTTTTTCGTACGTTCCGCTTAAAAAGTGCTGCTTCCTCTGGGACGAGCGTTATAAAATTTTACTCCAAAATACTTCAGCACTTCTCACATATGGTCAAACATTTAATTCATCAAATATGTGGTCAGTTTTTTGTAAATTTCCTGTCAAACATGCATTCTCTCACATCCATGGCATGGTTCTTTGCTACCTTGCGCTAAATAGACTGTTATAGATCCTAAAATTACAAGTCTATGTCGTGTTAAGCTTTCTTATCTTTTAAACAATTATATTTTCTATCTTTTCGCATGTTTTTAGTTTCCACAACGGCAGAAACTTTTTTATAAACACGGATTTTAGCGTTGAAGCCCTGAATCAGCCCACAATTACCTCGCGCTACTCTCTCACTCATATATTCATGACGGTAAAAGCTATCTGTCGATTTTACTCACGAATTCGTAGCGGCTAGTACCGCCGACAACGTCGTGGGGGACGCAGGCTCCACTCGCCGCTATTTCTTCGATGGCGAGGGTAAGTTTCTCACATTTACGACTTTGTCCAGTACCAACCTCATTTCCATGCTAGTCGATTACCAATTATTCAGTTATTAGGTACTATCGATATTTTTTCTGAGGAATACCTTTGATATGCTTAAAATAAGAGGCGGTACTGTATTAAATTTCAACGAATAGGTTTTAATTAAACTGCAAAATAAGCTTTCGTTCTCATTTCCATGTTCTCATTTCCATGTCTTTCCATGGTTCGAGATGGCATGGAAATGAGAAAGTGACATGGAAATGAGAGAATGATTAAAATTTTGCAGTCCACAGTTGGACAAAGTTTTTAAATTATGAATATTTATTCTTAAATTAATCCAATGCCTGTTTTAATCGTAAATATGTGGAATTACGAGTATTTATCATTATTACCTATTTTTATGAAATGAAAGCTTTTGTAGTTAATTTTATAATTGTCTTTTTACCGAATGTCTCAGAAGGAGGGTTGAAGTTTTTCGGGAGTCTGTATACATACATACATACATACATAAATCACGCCTATATCCCTTACGGGGTAGGCAGAGCGTTAACGGCCGTAAAATGGATATTAACACCACATCTGACAAAAGTTTGAGGGTCAATTAGATAACTGTGTATCACTATAGTGACAGGTTGTCAGCCCATCGCCTAAAATTGCAATACACATCCCTCGAGTCCCTTAGTCGGGAGTCTGTATGTATGTATGTATTATGTATGTGTTTATGTATTATGTATGTATGTATGTGGACATGCAATTTCTTTTTCGTGGGTTACAGCCCAAACAGCTAGATGGATATTGACATGTGGGGTGTCATGTGATTCGCAGCGCATCAGCGCAAGTGACATTTGCTACATTTTAAACAAGATACCGGTAAGTCGCGGCACTCCCACCCGCTCTCTGATATTTCACCGCCCTGCGCTCGCCTGACTTAGAAGCAGTCTGAAGTGGTCATCTACTGGTTACGCGCGCTTTATACTAGTTTAGAGTGCGTTGCGGTTTCGGTAGCCCTAGTTTTGGCACGCACATATATTCATGTAGGAGTTTTGCTTCGAAGCGGTAGCCATTATTATGTATTCTTTTCTATAAGAGACATTCTATAGAAAAAAGTAGTTCTATACCAGGTACTGCAAACCCGCGATATCTGTACGCCAATAAAAGTAGTCCATCATGCTAACCACTTTTTTCTTTAATTTAACTAAGTAAATAAAGCTTATTTTCTTTATATTTCCTACAAATCAAGTAGTGGACATCTCATTTCCATGACAAAAATAGTGGCCCTCCTTTTTTTATATTTATAATTGTAATATATTAATTATTTTTACTAAAATACGTTCTTTAAGCTCTAGCAAACATTACTGACTACTTATATATTAAAAAAACATTTTTAATTATTTTAATATCAAATAAAAGAAAAATTGCCACGGAATTCTCTCATTTCCATGTCCGCAAATAGTGGACATCAAATAACTCTGAAACTAGTGGTCCAAGAACCGGGCAATTTCTATCTAGTGGTTGTAATGAGAAAAACTTTGATAACGTATATTCAATTATCTAAAAAAACTAAATTTGAAAAATGACATGGAAGTGAGAAAATTCCGTGTCATTATGAGAATGACCCTAATCACCTAACCACCGTGGATAACCAATTTCTACCCGTAAAAGTAAATGGGGCTGAATCCAGTATATGAGCAGTTCACTTTGGTATAGCCTATAAAGTAAGTTAAAAAGTTAAGTCATCGGTCCATCTGGCCGGAGGGCGTCCAACGCTACGCTTGCCCAATAACCAGTGTAGTTAATCCAGCTGATGATACATACATACATACATAAATCACGCCTATATCCCTTACGGGGTAGGCAGAGCGTTAACGGCCGTAAAAGCGGATAATAACACCACGTCTGACAAAAATTTGAGGGTCAATCAGATAACTGTGTATCACTATAGTGACAGGTTATCAGCCCATCGCCTAAAATTGCAATGCACATGTAACCCTCGAGTTCCGTAGTCGCCTCTTACGACACCCATGACTAAGAAATGGGGTGATGAGGTGGGTATTATTTATAGTATTGTATTTTTTGTTGCAATTTCGATACAATGTTTATTGTTATGAAATAAATGAATGAATCGAAATGAATCGATGTTATTCTAGGCCAGCATTACACGGCACTGATGCAGCTGATGATTATCTATGTATATGGCAAATTTAAGATTTCAAGATTTCAAACGTTTATTGCATAAATCAGTATACATAGATATAAGTAATACAATGTCACACAATGTGCGAACACTATATACCCGTAATTTAGTTAATTATAGGCCTCAAAATCTGGATAACAATTCTTATAACCTACCTTAAATTAGCGCTGTCAATTCCGTCAATTAGGAAAAGGATAGGAGATATGTGAGTTATCTTATCTGTCAAAATAATTAAAAACTTAAATGCGCGAAAATTACATGAACAAAAAGACAGGAAAAATTCATAGCTTAAATGCTCAAAGGTTACGAATAAAACAATGGCGAGTAAATTGACTAATAATGGCAAAGAGCCCATTGACATTATTAAACATGTCTAAAAACACACACACATATCACGCCTATTATCCCTTGTAAACGGCGGCAAAAAACGTACATTTACGCCACGTCAGACAAATATTGAGGGTCATTGATGGGTTGTCGGCCCATCGCCTAAAATTGCAATACACACCCTCGAGTCCCATAGTCGCCTCTTACGACTCCAATGGGAAATAAATGGGGTGATGCTATTCTAAGCCTGCATCACACGGAATTAAACATAGACTTAGATATCTGCTATCCTTGTCTAAACCTATTTGACAGCAAGTGAGTTTAAGGTTTAAAAGGTAAGAATTTTTTTATTCCGATTTAAGGCCATTTGTCCAATAAAGCTTTTGACTAGATGTGGATGTGATGTATGCCTGCAGAACTAAGATTAGGCCTAAACGGTCCTCAGTCTAGAAATGTGAAAGCCCTATGTTTAATGCCTGGATGGGGACGTTCACCTGAGGCTGAGGCATTCCGGCCACAGTGGACTTAGCCTAGGGTTACTACTACTACGAGCCGGTTTTCTATCAGGACAATACAAAATTGTAAAAAAAATGAAAATTGTGTTATACAGGGTTATTTTTTATTCACCCCGGAAATTTTACAGTGTGATTCTACTCATGATTCTGAACAACTTTTATTATGGGGTCACATGTGAAATCGCGAAAAAAAATACAGCTGCTCCATAGAAAAATTCATACCTACTCGAACAAAATGTATGGAACAGCTAGATTATTTTTTATTTTTATAAGTCTTACACAGCCCTACTGAGGCAATACATTATTTCTATTTATAGCTTTGTTTTATAGCTCAGTGTGAGGTCTAGGCCCTAAGCGTCTAAGCTACCTATATCTAACTACCTTCTAGAGTACCGCCGTTCCAATAAGTCGTATTTGACAGCTGTTATCTCCATACCAAAAGAGATGTCAACAAAGGAAAATGGACCCTTTGCCATAGTATTATCACGAATCTGACAGCTATCAAATACGACTTATTGGAACGGCGGCGGTACTTTAGGGTTTAACGCGGGTTTAGGTAATAAAATTGAACTTGAACTAAGACCAACAACATTAACATTAACAACCACAACGTCCATTGCTGGACATGGGCCTGTCCCTATTGGGGGGTGTTGCCATACACGCCACGCTTGGCAAGCGGATTGGCGAGCAAATGCTTTCACAGGGAACTCGGCTGCCCATTCCCTGCATGAACGAATCCTTCAGTCGCCTCTTACGACACCAACGTGCTTGATGCTTTTAAGCCGACGTCTCACGGCGCTGTCTGTCCTACATACATACACACATATCACGCCTATAATCCCTTGCGGGGTAGGCAGAGCGCAAACAGACGCAAAAAACGGTCATTTACGTCACGTCTGACAAATATTTGAGGGTCATGCGGAAAATTGTGTATCGCCATAGTGACAGGTTGTCAGCCCATCGCCTAGAATTGCAATATACCCCCTCGAGACCCTTAGTCTGTCCTACTTTAGTAATATTATTATCTGTGGCTCTAGAGTGGCTAGTTAGCACCACTCCAGTATCACTTTCACACTTGGCCCCAGCGCGTCTGCTCTCACTGATGCTAATTAATTTCGTAATGTAAGTACTATCAGCAGCACGTAAGTGATCCCATTTAAGAGATCAACTTGAACTGGTTGTTAGATAGATAGATGAACACTTTATTGCTTACAACATACACCACAGAAACAAAACAATACAGAAAACTTAAGATTAAAAGTAAGCAAAGGCAGCCTTATCGCTTGCAGCGATCACTTCCAGGCAACCTCAACATTAAAATAGAGACAAAAAGAAAAGATTTGCAAGTAGTTGCATAAGCAAATTATCAGTTGTTCTTATAACTGTATGAAAAACCAGCTTTAATTGGTTACTCGTGGTGCTGGTGATTGTACCTATTCTGTAGGCAATATTTATTAACGAACGTAGGTATTAGCGAGTAATGAACTGTAGTCAGTAGAGTAATGAACTGTTGTCAGTAAAAATGCATTGACTATAGTTTTGACTGACTATCCGACTACCGAATCTTTGGCTTAAAATCAGCCAATTAGTAACCGACTTCAAGACTGGCCGACTATTACGTCAGTCTTGTTTGAGAGTTATCGTTGTCAAAACAGTAAGCAGTTATGGTGTCATTTCAAACATATTTATCACTTATCTTAACTAAAAAAGCCTTCATCGTCCCACTGCTGGGCAAAGGCCTCCCTCTTCTCTTTCCATCCTGTTCTACTCTGGTCCTCCGAGTGCCAGTCTTTGCTAAAGGCGCCTAAAGGCATCTAGCTCGTCTCGCCACCTGCGACGGGGTCTTCCGCGGCGTCGTCTCGATTTGGGTGGTTGCCACAAAGTTGTTGTTTTTTCCCATAATTCGTCTGGCATACGACAAATGTGACCGGCCCAATCCCATTTAAGCTTAAGCATCTATCACTAGTTTCCTTAAAATCCGTATTGTCGTCATAACAGCCGGCTGAATAGCCGATTTGTCAAAAATGGTGTTTCTCTTGTAGTTAGTTTGACAAACCCTTGGCAAATCGCACACGCGCCGGACGATTTTGCGATTCGTGACAGCTACCATACAAGTGACTACCTGTGACAGCCGCAATTTTGATGCGACGACGCGTGCCATGGCATCTATCATATATCTATCGGATTTCGTAAATTCCTCACGTCTGACAACCGGATCTGACAAAACACCGGAAAAACTTACATGAGGAATTCGCGCTATGAAAGTAAACTAAATGATAGCTGATAATGAGATAACATGTCAATTTTCTTTTGTTATTAAAGAATTCACTGACGTGTGATATCGGCTAAGAATAGCATCACTCAATTTCTTTCCCGTGGGTGTTCGGCCAACCCCGAAACGGATAACAGTGTGATGTGTGAGTGTAATAGAAATAAAATACCTACAAAATATTTTCTTCGATTGGCCTTAAAGCGAGTGACTCGTGAACGGCCTCGGCAGTGGCGCCACTCCACAAAAAAATCTCTTTATACAAACAATCTATCAGAACTTTCGTTGCCCAAGTTTTTCGTATTACCCATATAGTAAAATTAGAACCTACAAAGTCAATGAAATATTCGCTGTGATTAAAGTTATGGCAATTAATACTAAAAGTGGCCATTTTAGGCACTTTTTGCCTAAAACGGTAAGTTACTAAAAACTTAATATTACTAAAAACTTGGGCAATGGACATTCTGATAGATTGTTTCTATATAGAGTTTTTTTTTTGTGTAGTGGAGCCACTGTTGAGGCCGTTCACTACACTCGCCTTAACTTAAGTAGACTGCCAATTTCGAATTAATCTTATTATCATCACATCTTCCAATGTATTTAAAAGTGGAATAAAAAAGTTTCCTATTCATACTATTATCGATCCGTTTAGAAAGTATAATTACCGATTAACAAACCGATTACGATTAGAATCTATTAGAATTCGGATTCTATTGTTCGTAGTTTGGCCACGGCTTGTTAAAGATCGACTAGGTACTTATAAGATAAAAATATTGAACAAAGTTTAATTCTGTGTGATATAAAGATGTAAGAAAGAGAAATTAATAACAACCCGAAAGGTGATTAAAGTAACTGGTCATGAAACTGAACAACTTTCGCCGAGGAACACAGGTCGCGGGTGACCTACCTTACGTGTTCGTTAGGAGGAGTGTTTTTATAAAATTTAGAGTCCCAGTCACGGAAATTAAGGTACCTACTGTACTTATGAAACTGAACAACTTTCCCCGAGGAACACAGGTCGGAGGTACCTTACAGTTACGAGGTGTACACAATTTTGGAATCTATAGTCCCTGTCGTGTCGTCCCTAGAATCCCCATTTGATAGATTATGTGGGAAAGAGAATAGGCGTGGGCAAAAAGTGTACTAAAATTTTTTTCAAAGGTTGCTATGAGTATGACATTTCTCATACTGAGGCACAAAGGCGCCCTCAATTTCCACGCCTATTCTTTTTCCGCACAGACTCTAACACATTTCACTCTCTACTTTCTTTTGAGTACCTATCTATCTATTGCACATTGCACTTGACTTAAGGCACATCCAAGGCACATTCACCTGAAGTTTGTCCGTTTCGTTCGCGCTGCGCCAGAGAGACAAAGACACTCACTTTGCGCTCAAATTTACATACATTACATACATAAATCACGCCTATATCCCTTACGGGGTAGGCAGAGCGTTAACGGCCGTAAAACGGATATTAACACCACATCTGACAGAAGTTTGAGGGTCAATTAGATAATTGTGTATCACTATAGTGACAGGTTGTCAGCCCATCGCCTAAAATTGCAATACACATCCCTCGAGTCCCTTAGTCGCCTCTTACGACACCCATGGGTAAGAAATAGGGTGATGCTATTCTAAGCCGGAATCACACGGCAATTCTAAGCCGGCATCACACGGCGAATTCTAAGCCGGCATCACACGGCGATTCTAAGCCAGCATCACACGGCGCTCAAATTTTCGGGGGATTTTACAGTTTTTATGGGAAATACCGTTGGAATGTCTAATTTAGGTATTCGTACTAGAAAAATTATAGCATAACTTTTTTTGGAATATCTTTAAAACTGTAGACATAGTATTGAAATAGTAGTTTATGCAACTGTCGTATAATGGGGGTCATTAGAATGGCAGCCGAGTGTGATAATAGTTTGACACGAGCATTCTAATGCCTAATTATAGCAGTTGCATACACTATTTTATCTACACTCTCCAAAAAAACTCAGAAACACTTTTCTAAACGTACGCACCGGCCATTGCAAGGCCCGATACAAGGACAAATTCAATACGAGAACGTAATATGGCTTGATATGAATTTTTGAAAAATCTATACTTTAGCAGTTGTTTAGATGTGGAGTCTTAACAATAACTTAACTAAACAACTGAACAACATCTGAACAACAACTGAACAACATCTGAACAACAACTGAACAACATCTGAACATCATCGAAACAACAACTGAACAACATCGAAACAACAACTGAACAACATCTGTACAACAACTGAACAACATCGGAATAACATCTGAACAACCAACTAATCAACATCTGAACAACACCAGAACAAAAACCTATTAAAACAACTGAACAACATCCCAAAAATTACCGTACAACAACAACTGTCAGGTGCGGCGGAAGATAGCGATTTGATTATTGGAAAAAAAAAATCGTTTCATTTCTCAACTTTATCGTATTAAGAGTTTTCTCATTAAGTCATTACGCTTCTGTAATTTATAGTAAACCCTAGTTTTTATAGGCAGAATGCATAAAGTAGGTCATTATGCATCTGTTTTCGAATTCATAATTCGAACATTATGAGACGAGTGTATATAAATAGCGGTTACTTTTTTTTTCTCTTGAGTAAAGTTTGCCAAATTGTGTAACTGATAGGTGTTTGTTATCTGTTAGATCCTTGAGGATAACATATAATTTTTTCAGAGTTTTATGGCTGTAATTGTATAAAGGCCTTTGCCCAGCAGTGGGACGATGTAGGCTAATTAAGATAAGATAAGATAAGAATTGTCTAAATAAATGGTTTAAAAATCTTGTTCGTGCTATATCCCCGTAAGGCCTTCTTTTCCGGCGGTCCCCAAGCGTCTCCAGAGGCCTACATAGGTACGTACGCCACATCTACCAATAATTCTACAATCGATTCAATCACCAATCCAATAAAACTACTGATAGATTGACAGGTGTTCAAAATTAGAAAGGCCGCATTGAAGAGCCGTTTAATTGATAAAATCCGCCTTTATAGAAGTGGACGGCCTTTGTGCGCCATTTTTAGCGCGTTATGTGACTGTGCGCCAAAACCGTATGCGCATGCGCCTGATTTGCGGTGACTCACACTTTTGTCACATTAAACCTACCAAGTTTTTAAGGCCATTTAAGCTCTGCTTTGCTGCTTACCCCATTTCTTTCCCGTGGGAGTTGCAACAGGCGACTAAGGGACTCGAGGGTGTGTATTGCAATTTTAGGCGATGGGCTGACAACCTGTCACTATGGTGATACACAATTTTCCGAATGACCCTCAAATATATGTCAGACGTGGCGTAAGTGTCCGTTTTTGCGGTCGTTTACGCTCTGCCTACCCCGCAAGGGATAATAGGCATGATATGTGTGTGTGTGTGTGTGTGTTTAAGCTCTGCCTACCCCGCAAGGGATATAGGAGTGATATAGGTATGTATGTACCAAGGAGCAGAAGTTTGCACCTTTCCGCTTGAATCTACCTACATTAGCAGGGATGTGAACAGATTAGTTCTTCAAACCCGAATTTCAGTGATGACGCACTTAGGTACAATAATGTGCGGCGACAGTACAGTTTGCTGTGACACGAGCGGCATGAGATTCTATGTAGTAGTCGTGTACATATAGAGCGGTCGGGCGTGCGTATGTGTGAGTGCGAAAACCGGGCGTTAGTATGAAGTTAAACTCCTTGGCATATTGTGCTTTTTTTGAATTGTGTGAGCTAAAACGTCGACAAACAACCCGATAAACTCAGAGTTCTTAGACCTGTAAAGCGGTTCTCACTGGTCGTCCGTCGCCGCTTATTTTTAAGGGCGGGGCACACCGGCTCCGTATCCAGCTCTCGTCCGTAGTCACGCACGAACTGATGACGTTGTAATGTATGGGACTGTATGAGATACGGCACACCGCTTGCGTGCAGCACGGAACGGATACGCAACGCAAGCGGTGTGCCGTATCTCATACAATCCTGTACATTACAACGTCATCAGTTCGTGCGTGACTACGGACGAGAGCTGGATACGGAACGCATACGGAGCCGGTCTGCCCCGCCCTTCAAGGCACGCAATTTCCTTTCGTCTGCCGCATATGCTACGGTGCGTTTAAAATACGCAGCGACGACGAACGACAAGTAGGAGAACCAGCTAACATGGTTGTTTGACAACCACTGTCAGCGACTGCAACCGTACCTAAACTGGACATAACATCTCAATAATAAAAAAATAAAAATCTAATTGAATATCAAACTAGCGAACCTCCGGGTCGAGAATCCATTGCTCAAACCGTTAGACCACAGAGACAGTTCCGCTCTTGATGAATCACACTGGTTACACTCAACTATGTTTACTGTTACATTATATCAATCTTATCAATCGTAGATATATTTGATTTATGTTTTTTACCTTCATCCATTCGTCGCTTCATTATAATAACATTTTACTGTTTTATTAGGTTACTTTATTACTGACTGAACATTGGACACTGACTGAACCGAAATATTAAATATTTTTTTTCGATATTCCGGTTTTCAAAGCCTCAAAATAGCTAAAATCGGGTTTGGTTAAATTGAGGTACGTTTATGTTTTTCCTACATTTTTCTGGGCATAACCATTAAAAATAATGTAGTTTGCTACCATCTGCACCCTTTTGCAAGCGTGCCTAACCTTAGAACTATTCTATTCGTGACTCCCGCGAAAACTTCCTGAAACCAAAAATATGATCCGAAAGAAATGTTTATGTTTATTATAAGTTACCAAACCGAAATTCCAGAATTGAGCTCTAATTCCTAAACTCAAAACCGAGTTTTCAACCTTACGATTTTACATGTCCTAATGCCAAATATATGCTGAAATTGTTAAAAAAGTAATTAACTAAGTAAAGTAGCTTTTTACTTTCAATTTTCTTTTTGTCTCACGTCGTAGCTTCATAGCCTATCAACTTTCGCTGGTGGTTCGAGCCTAACCTGATCAACTGACATATTGGCACGCCCAGGGTCAAACAATTGGCTCTCAGGCCATACAGGGCGGCCATTATGGCACGCGTGATCGTGACCCGGCTCGCTGGTCATTTGTATCGAAAGTGGTGCTCGTGTGAGAGGAAAAGTGCTTGAATTCGAGCAGGGGCCGCATTCCGCTGTTTGAAAAGCATATAATCAAATAATTATTTATCATATTGTATTTTTCTTTAACTTTGTGTGCAATCTTGTCCCTTTTTATTTGTTTTATTTCTTACTTAGTTTTACAGGTTGGCTGGAAGAGATCTCTTTATAGAGATAAGCTCACCTTTGTGAACTACTTTTATAACAAAAACTATTTAAATTGAAATTGAAATTCTTTATTCAATGTAGGATAGTATTATCATGTCACTTATTGACGTCATGAACCGTCATTGTAAAAAAAGAAATTTGTATCACACAATTTTCAATATTGTATTGTTAATGCACAATAAAGAATATTTATAAGTTGTGGTTCATAAAGTGCCAGTAAGATGGTTTTGGCCGTTTCGTATTTTGCTAACAGTTTGATGTACCTGTAGTAAATCCTAATGGCAATGGAAATACAGTTTAGTTTCGATGGCATTACAATGACAAGTAAGATAATCAGGGCCATTGAATAGGCATTCTTCTAAGAATAAGATTATTGACATGATAATTTACTGTTTAAGACGTTTCTCACAATTGTCGTCCGTCGTTGCGTATTTTTAACGCACCGTCACGCATGCGTCTGTCAGACGAAAGAAAATTGCGAACTTTGATTTTATTTCCATACAAATACATGGATGTTGCATTCACAGAGAATGCTGCAGCCCATTCCCTGGATGATTTTACGACACCCACGAGTATAATTGGGGTGATGCTACTCTAAGCCGGCATCACACGGTAAATGCCCGCTAACGCTCCCTATAACTAAGGAAAAGGTAGGTAAGTGCAAAAAAGTCAGAAATTTATTACAAAACACATCAAAATACGCTCTTCAAAAAGATGAAACATCGTGCGCCACGAAGCACGCACGGCCAAGGTGAACTGGTGATATATTCCGGACTTTGTACTCAAAGAATCTAGACCAAACTATGTAACCTATCTAAGTAGCATAGTTAAGCATAGATAAGCAATAGTTAAGCATAGTTAAGCAAATACTGGAGTGACAAAGACCTTTTAATTAAACCGATAAAACTTAAAGGTCACTAGAACTATAAATGTCATACATACGTACATACACATATCACGTCTATAACCCCTTGCGGGATAGGCAGAGCGCAAACGGCCGCAAAAAACCTACATTTACGCCACGTCAGACGAATATTTGAGGGTCATTCGGAAAATTGTGTATCGCCATAATGACAGGTTGACAGCCTATCATCGCCAAAAAAATTTGCAACACACACCCTCAAGTCCCTTAGTCGCCTCTTACTACTCCCATGGGAAAGAAATGGGGTGGTGCTTTTCTAAGCCGGTATCACACGGCAAACAATAAATATCCTCGGTATTTATTTAGATTAGAGATACATATTTTCATCAGAATAGTAGTTGGGGTGGTATGGGATCTACCTCCTAGCGGTCCACCCCGGGCAACGGCAACACAGGCTTGCCTGTGGATAAGTCCGGCTGAACGATCCCACTAAGCGGTGGAAGGCTCCGTAAGCGGCCGCCTGGCTCGCGACCACCATCCCACCGAAGCCTGGCGCCAAGTACCTAGCTTGCTGCGTTCCGTCAGTGTGTGGGAGTGCCAGTGCCTTAACAGGCTTCTTCTGGGTGAGCTCGCTCCATCTTAGACTCTATCTCTGTCCTATGACCTAGACAAACCCATCATTAATAAAAAAAACATAAGCATGAGGTACTTTTCAACGATTTGTAAATAACATAGAATATCTACAAAACAGTTGTTTTTATTTTGCTAAGTGTTTAACAAAATGATAGTAGATGTCATAGCTGTTTTACACAGATTTCCTTCTACGTTAAACCGCCATATTATACCTAGATGAACCTTAAAGATTTGATCGCCGCTTAACTTCGACATACAGGGCTATTTTTTATTAGGGCGATTCTTATTATGATTCTGAACAACTTTTAAAATGGGGTCACCTGCAAAATCGCGAAAATAAATCCAGCTGTTCCATACATTTTGTTCAAGTAGGTATAAATTTTTCTATGGAGCAGCTTTTTTTTTTTTCGCGACTTCGCAGGTGGCATCATAATGAAAGTTGTTCAGAATCATGAGTAGAATCACCTTGTAAAATTTCCGGGGTGAATAAACAATAACTCTGTGCTGTGTACCGCCACAGTATAATTAATAGTACTGTACCCCGTAAAATCATACTCAATTTAAGAGGCAATAATCTTTTTTCATTTCTCAAAGCCTACTAAAATAACAGTGCTATTTTTAGTCAAAGAATTTAGTCGGTAAAATGGAAATAAGACAATTGTATTTTATAGACGATGAAGTATAACAGCTAATTATACAGATTTCATAAAAAATCTTGAAATTGTGTCATCTACATGGATCTTAATAAAATAAACTAAATAAGTGTGTGTCACTTTAGTCAGAAACTTATAGAATATATACAATACAAATTCTTTATTTAATAAACATAATTACTAATAGGTAAAACTATACAAAAACAATTATGAGGCTTAACTATTTCCTAAACTAAGAATAGTAAGTAATAATATAAACTTATAGTATAGGTACTACTCTACATAAGAGTTGTGACGCCAGTGGCTCTGTCACCACAAAACTGACGACCGATGTGGCGCAGTGGTAGTGCGACTGCCTGCGACACAAAGGTTCCGGGTTCGATTCTCGGTGGGACACTCACAAAAGTTGATATTTATCTCTTTGTGAATTTGTTCCCGGTCTGGTTAGGACGTTGCAGGGTGAACCAACTGATTGTCCGAAAAGAAATGGTTCCGTGCTTCGGAGGGCACGTTAAGCCGTCGGTCTCGGTTGCTGTCTATGATTACTTAGACGGCGGTCGTAACACAACCATGTCAGAGGCCTACTAGTGATAGTAGGCGGTTGAAAAACTCTGACACCAGGGTTCATCGGGTCGTTGGATGACTCGGTGTCCCACACGAAAAGAGAGCCCACAAAACTAATACTTAATTATTATTATTCTGTTTTCGTGTGGGACACTGAGTCGTCCAAAGACCCGATGAACCCTGGTGTCAGAGTATTTCAATTGCCTACTACTGTCATTGTTGTGTAACGACCGTCATCTAAGTAATCATAGACAGCATCCGGGACCGTGCCCTCCAAAACACGGAACCATCTTTATTTTCTGCCAATCAAGTGGTTCAGCCTGCAATGTCCTAAGCCAGACTGGGAACAAATTCGCAAAGTAATAATTATCAACTTTGTAAGCGCCTCACCTAGAATCGAACCCGGAAACTTTGCGTCGCAAGCAGTCGCACTACAACTGCGCCACATCGGCCGTCAAGTCAGTAAAAATAATAATAGTATAGGTAGGTACAAAGCTCAGACCACCTATAAATTCAGGCATTACCTATAGCTGCAAGCACCAACAGTATACTAACCAAGTAAAAGTTGTAGGTACGCGTACGGTCTGATAAACCACGCTTGAATTTAATTAGCTTCGGTACTAAAACTCACTGAGTAAGGAAAGTTGGAATTAATTAGCGAGCTTAAACACAAACCAAAGTACTGCCATTTCAATAAGTCGTATTTGACAGCTGTCATCTCCAAACTAAAAGAGATGTCAACTCCAACCTCGACATTGGCAGAATTGTCCCTGTTGACAGAAGACATATTTATAAAATTTAATTAATTGAACAAAGGAAAATGGACCCTCTGCCATCATTATTATCACGAATCTGACAGCTGTCAAATACAACTTATTAAAACGGCGGTACTTTAGATCATGTAAATGTTTCCAGCGAATTGGTGAAGAGTTTCGGGGATATAACGTCACCCTGACTTACACCTCGGAGTGGTTTGATGGATCCTGTTTTGTGGTTTTGTACTTGGACTGACATCGTAGCCATTTGATAGAGGCTTCTTAGCACCTCCACATATCGCCAATCCACTTGGCACCGCTGCAATGACTGCAAAACAGCCGAGGTTTAGATGGAGTCGAAGGCTTTTTCGTAGTCCACAAAGGCCATACACAGCACTCTTCTGACTTCTGTATAACCTGCCGTACAGTATGGATGTGGTCCACGGTGCTGAAGCCTTTACGAAACCCAGCCTGTTCCGGTGGCTGGAAGGCGTCAAATCTTAATGCCAAACGATTCGTAACGACTCTCGAGAACACTCGCCTTAAATAAAGTTAATGCAAAGAAATGGTGTAGCAATAACAATATTTACAAACAGTCCACTGCTTGATGTGTGCCTCCCTTCACTGAGTGGCACCGCCATACTCACCACGCTTGTCATGCGGATTGGCGAGCGCAGTGCATTATGTTACATTCTCAGGGAACACTGCTCCTTATCCCTTAGTCAGCTTTTACGACACCCACTGGTAGAATTGGTGCAATGCTATCTTATGTTATGTTGATGTGACTTTCTAAAAGAGTATCTTGTAAATTCCAACTAAGAAATAAATGATTTGTATGTATCATGATTCAATGTTCAAAATTCATAGTCTAGAAGCTTCCTAAGCCATAAAACGCTAAATTGAGCATAAAACCCGTCTCGGGAAAGTAAACAAGTCCAAATTGTGCAAACTATCTCCGCTCACAATCACTGCTCGACTTTACCAGACCGCCTAGCGCAGTCTTATTCTGAAAACGGAAGCACAGAATATATAATAGTACTAAACTGAAGAGCTTTTCTTATTAAAACTGTCCCAGCGGAATGAACTGAAGTGGCGGTAAACGGCACACATGCTCGTAGAACGGAAAAGTCAGTAAAATACGTACATTTTCGCCACGTCTGACAAACATTTGAGGGTCATTCAGCAACTTGTGTTTCGCCATAGCTACAAGTTGTCAGCCCATCGCCTATATCGCCAATTGCAATACACAGGTTACCCTCGAGTCTGGCAAATAAGTAAATGTTCGTTTTTTACGGCCGTTTCGCTCTTCCAACCCTTAAGGGATATAGGCGTGATATAATATGTATGTATGCAATTTGCAGATAATATTGCAAATAAAAATCATAAAATACTGATAAGATTAAAGACCTTCTTACTGTATCAATTTTCGCATTTTTGAATGGTCTAGAATAAGCTTTTCGCCTGAAGCTCGCAAACTGTCTATCATTATTATGTTCAATAGCGAATGTATCGAGTAGTGAGGTAAGTGGTGCACTGCGCTTTCCGGGTCGAAAGTAAAGTAATAGAAAGGTCAACAGACAATCACACACGGTTTCATTAATGTTGCCATAAATAACCAATACACAAGGGAGATACTCGAAAAGAAGAAGAAGACTATATGAATCACATATTTACACACATATCACGCCTATAATCCCTTGTGGGGTAGGCAAAGCGTAAACAGTCGTAAACACGGACATTTACTCCACGTCTGACAAATATTTGAGGGTCATTCGGAAAATTGTCTACCGCCATAATGACAGGTTGTCAAAATTGCAATACACACCCTTGAGTCCTTTAGTCGGCTCTTACGACTCCCACGGGAAAGAAATGTGGTGATGCTATTCTAAGCCGGAATCACACGATATTAAAAAATTTGTTCATACTTTTGCAAGCTAAAACAGCTTACTCCCGGAAGCCATTATACTAGAGGTGATTAAGCTACTATGTGTTAAGCTACAGGTAGCAATCATGTTGACGATAGTAAAAAGTTATAACTTAGAACACTATCCCTTTCGAAGTCAACTCATAATGACTTAGAGCTGAATACGCTGAACACGTTAAACTCATTTTTAGCCTCTAACAAATTAAAAAAAATTACATTCTATAGACTCTCTTCTTTCGTGTGGGACACCGAGTTGACGAATGACCCGATGAGCCCTGGTGTCAGTATTTTTCAATTGCCTAAGTAGCCCTGTGCACAAAATCCAAGTCGCGCAAAGAACCATGGAGCTTCCCATGCTCGGTATAAAACTTCAAGACCGTATACGAAATACTGAAATCCGACGCCGTATAAAAGTGGAAGATGTAGATAAAAGAATACATCAGTCTATCCACTGCCTGGACGTAGGCCTCCCCCAGGGTACGCCATAGAGCACGATCTCCCGTTTTCGCCATCCAGTCGCTACCAGCTGCCTTTTTTAAGTCATCGGTCCATCTAGATAGAGGTTGTCCAACGCTACGCTTGCCGAGGCATGGCCTCCACCCGTTTACTCCACCGTCCGTCGGTTCTACGACAGATGTGCCCAGCCCACTGCCACTTCAGTTTGCTACACTTCCAGACTATGTCCGTTACTTTGGTCTTTTTGCGATAGTCTCAGGTAAAATAATAAGTAAGCTCAAGTGGGCGTGGACAGGACACTTGGTAAGGCGGGAAGATGTAAGGTGGACCAAAGCAGTGACAGAATGGCGGCCGAGGGACAGAAAGCGGCCAGTGGGCAGACCATCGGCCTGATAGTGATATATCTGCTATAGGGAAAGATTGGATGCGTGTGGCACAAGACCAAAGAGCACGGCGCAGTAATGAAGAGGCCCATGTCCAGCAGTGGGCTAATTATATAGAAGTAGGTCATCATAGATAGGACCGACAGCTAAACGTGCCTTTCGAAGCACAGAACCATCTTTCCTTACGGATAATCAGTTTTTTAGCCTGCAAATTATCTTAACAAGACTGGAAATTAATTCATAAATTAATAAATATCTACCTTGTGAGTGCCACACCGGGAATCGAACCCGGAACCGCAGGCTTACTTTTGACGTAGGTACCAACTTAAAATCCAGGTTCTCATTTTGGTAGAATCAGCCCGAAGGCATAGAAGGAAAGGTATACTGTATCTATTTATTATTATAATTATATTTATGACGTTATTTGTGGTTATAAAATAAATAATTATTTATTGGATAGTTCCATATCATCAAGTTACATGTTTACTGCGTCATTAAATTCACTTAGAAAACATTACTTTTTAAATATAATTTTATAAACTATACAATATGTAAGAGACAGCCCTCCGAAGACTGATAGGGTGCATGCAGACCATGAAACTAAACAACATTCCCCTAGAAACATATGTCAGGAAACGACGAAAATCGTTCGACCTCCCTTACAAAATCACGATCAGCTGACTGAATTAACTAAGGAAAGTCAAGAAAAATGTACGTTTCCTGAAATATTTTTGTAGGGGAAGTTGTTCAGTTTCATAGTCCGAACGCACCCGAACACCCAGATCAGTATTCGGACACCCGTAAGTATTTTTTCGATTCAAAGTATGTTAGCCCATTTATTAAATAATAATTTAAGTGTATAATAATACAATTTATATTATAAAATATACCAGTTTTGTAAATGTTTACGAAGTTCAAAAACCCAGTTTGAGTTGTTTTTGTCCACTGCAAACGAAATTACGTTAGCATATACTTAAAGTGACACAAAATAATAAATTGGGTTCGGTCAATGGTTCAAAAATTATACGCCAAAAATAAACGACTTCAATATTTTTGAAACATCAAAAAACCTGCTGGGCTAAAACTCACGATAGCCAAACAAAAATCTAGGTGTGTTGCTGTCAAGGTTTCAGCCTTGGTTCTTGCATTGAATGGCAGGATGTCACATTATTTGACCATAGTCTCAATATGGCGGTCTTTAGTGTTGGCATTAGATGTAGCTGTTTGCAGATTTAAAGTAGATAGGTCAAAGTCGAAACTTATAGCCTAAAAACTAATATCAGAAAAAAATATGTATAGAATAAGTATAAGTCAAAATAAAATGTATCCCGCAAATCGTCTGTGTGGATTTAACAACTAACATACATACATACACATATCACGCCTATAATCCCTTACGGGGTAGGCAGAGAACAAACGACCGTAAAAACGGTCATTTACGCCACGTCTGACAAACGTTTGAGGGTCATTCGGAAAATTGTGTATAAAAACTAATATCAAAAAAAACAATAGAATATAAGTCAAAATAAAAGGTATCCCGCAAATCGTCTGTGTGGATTTAACAACTAAAATGATCAAATAACAAATAGAATTATTCAGTTTGTCTTGCATTGTATTTTTGTACTGGCCACAGAATAAAAAATCGAAAAGAATTCTTATCATGACTACAAAGTATACAAAGCTAAAATGCACAAAGTCAACTAAAATAATTACTCAATTCGGGAAATAATTTCGCATAACTTACCTTAAATTTGTGCTGTCACTTTTCGTCAAATAGATTTAGAAAAGGATAGGAGATATCTAAGACCTGTAATATTTAAAAATGTCAATGGGTCCTTTGCAATTTCTAGTCAATTTAGTCGCCATTGTTTTCATCGTCGCCCTATTTTGACAGATAACAAGTATCATGCGTCAAATTATAAGACATGACATGACTAAGATATCTACTATCCTTTTCTAAACCTATTTGACAGAAAGTGACAGCACTAATTTAAGGTAAGTTAAGAGAATTTATATCCCGAACTGAGGCCTTATCTAGGTTTTAAAAGGGTATAAAATCTATACCCAACAAAAGCTTTCCGGATCACTGATTTGAACCCTTAGAGGTAAGTCACTTGCCTTGGCCTTATTTAGATCCAGACCTTTGTTAAAATAGTCCGTAAACCTTGTAAATATCATTCCTAATCATTGTACATTTTCTAGGGTTCTTCCCCCCACATTAAATATCTATCAACCAAACAAGAGTTGCATTGCCTACCCTGACGATTGTCGCAGCGACGTGACAGTAGTAGGTAGGCCTCTAACATGGTTGCGTTACGACCGCCGGTTAAGTAATCATAGACAGTTACCGGGACCGACGGCTTAAGTGCCCTCCGATGCACGGCACCATCTGCCTTTTAGGACATTCAGGTGGTTCATCCTGCAATGTCCATACCAGACTGGGAACCAATTTAAAAAGTGATAAATATCAACTTTATAAGTGCCCCACCGAGATTCGAACCAGAAACCATTGCCGCGGAGGCAGCCGCACAGCTACTTAGCCACATAGATCGTGTACCAAATTTTAAAACACTTCCCGTGTTAGGTATACAATTTTTGAAAACTTGCAAAATGTTCGAGTGCGGGCAGGATTTGAACCTGCGACTTTCGCATTACTAGTGGCGACGCCTCTTCCATCTGGGCTACCGCAGCTCATTTCTTGCCCGCCAATTTTGCAAGTGTATTTTAATGCCAGTAACGCTTGGCATGGCTCCATCTACCGGGTTAGTTTAAACTAACCCGGTAGATGCAAGTTTTCAAAAATCACATAGATCGTTATAATTTATTATAAAACCACTGATAAAAACATTAAAATGCAAATGTTTTTGGAGGTATTGACCTGACTCGATCTTCGATATTGGCCTTAGGCCGAACCTACTACAAATTAAGCTGTCAAAATGTCATAGAGCTTATAATGTTACATCACTTCCCAATATCATATCCTTCTTGAACTCCTTAAGAGGCTACGCGTTGGTATTCTGAAGATGAAGGTTCCCGTACCGTCCTACCTGGCGTTTTATATTAAAACCTGTTACCTTAAAATAACTTTTTTTGAAGATCCATGGGTCCTTGCTACAATGTTGTTATACAGTCGAAAGCAAAAATGTTTTTAAGTGGTTAAATTGCAATTGCAATTGTGCAATTTACTATTTTACCTGTAACGACGACGTTAGCACAGATAGGTAATCTTGGTATTTTTAAATACCATCTTTGTGGTAATTCAGGTGTCTTATTCTCTTTCAAAACTGTAGGTAGTCTTTGGCCGTAATTGTATATAAGAATAAGATTAGAATTCGCAATATCCTTTGGTCTGACAGACGCATGCGTTACGTTGCATTAAAAAACGGAACGACGGACTACAGGTGAGGGAACCGCCTTTCCAAGCCTTTATTTGATTTTTGACAGCACCTTATAGAAATCTTAATTGTCGTGAAAAGGACGAAAGAAAGATTTCATTCACCTGACAGCTGTCAAAAATCAATTACACGCTTAGAAAACTATTACGTGTATGTATAAGTAACAGGCTTCTTCTGGGTGAGCTCGCTCCATCTTAGACTCTGTCTCTGTCCTATGACCTAGACTAGAGTCAAGAGCAAACCAATCATTAATAAAAAAATAAAAAAGTAACTATGACGTTACAATGAGGCTGTTCGCTCACAGAAAGGTATAATTATATTAAACTCGTCTTAACCCTGTTTGTCACAGAATCAGAAGTTCATACAGTTATTCCATATTACGTATTGGTGGGCGTGTTTCCCAACTACAAGTAAGTGTGTAAGGTGATGTTTTATCAATATTCAATACGTGTAAATACTACCTAACTAAACTAATCAACAAACTTATCTCAACGATTGTACTTTTTGGTTCCGCGAGTCGCCACCGCGCGACTCTTTCGAGCGCTAGTATCGCCCCGGCCTTCGACCTAATCGGACGTTCGCTCGTATCTTCAAAACTCTGTACCTACGTCAAGTATCGTGTTATTGAAGTTTTTACCATTAATCCGTATCGGTGACAGTGAAAAAAGTGATTAGTGTAACGAAATATTGTGTGTTTTGAACACAGTGTGGGTTTTGTTCAGTTTTCTCGTGATTTTGAACGAAAAATTGCGAGCAAAACTTGTATTAACGGAACTTTCGTATCGGATTTGCCGTGGATAGTGTTTGGTGAGTAGCATTTTCTATGGTGTTTGTTGGTTCTTAGTAAAATGTAACGGCAATAATCAAGTATCTAGGTACTTTAAAAATAAATTAAAAAATAAAACTGAAATTTGTTTGGCAAAGGATTACAGAACTGTTCGGCCATCCAGCCTCGTCGAAAAGTCATTGAAAATCATCAGTCAGAAATAAATAACAATAATTTTGACAGCACAATCATTAATTTTAATTTGCTAGGAAGCCAGTTGGCCTTGGTCATCTGTAAAACAATTACTAAAGACGTGTTATCATTGAAATTCAATAGTTGACATTGTGCAAGATTCATGATTTATTTGAATGGGATCACCTGACATGTAGAATATCCTAGATGTAAAATGTGTAGGTTTCATTGTCTACCACAAGTTGTTTACCTGTTATACTAGGTAAGTATCTACCAACGTAGGTATTCGAAATCGCAAGTGCAACGTAGGTATGTACCTACCTAGCATAATAGGCAGACTAAGTTACAGTAGGCTCACTATTACTTTTTCGAAACAAACAACTTAAACTATAGGGTTGCCACTGCATGCAACCAAAAACTACCAAAATTTCACCTGTGATATTCTTTGCTCTTAGGTAGGTAGGTATATCTAAAAGTGATCCTGTGAGCAAGCTTGTCTGTAGGCTCTGTAGACGTAGTATGTAGTAATAAAGTGATTTTCGTCTAAATCTAAAACCTCCTTAGTATTCCGCAGAAGAAGTTGCTTCCATAAACATACGCTCCATATGAAAAAGCCATGTTCATATCAACAGAGCTGATCGGGTCTAGCAGATCATGCTTAGAAAGAATTTCCATATTGATAGAGTTAAGTAATGAACATGATCTGGAATGGACCCTGTTTGCGCGCAATGCACTGTTCAATGACCTTGGATTGCTTTTGCTGCATTTTATTGACCACAAACTGGCAGTATCTAGGGTTGGATTCCACCTGTAAAAAATGTGGTCAAGGAATTACGGATTGTTTGAATATGACATCAAAGATTTTACGCATCTTGTGATTAGTTAATACAAATCGATGATTCCGCGATTGAATTATTTATACGCAAGTAGAATCCGACCACGGCGTGTTAAAATGTACAGATTGTAAATTAAGAACGTCACGAAATGTACGGTTTACCTTTCCTGTATTCTTTAAATGGCAATTTGACCAAAAACCACCCAAAACACCTTCAATATTTCTTAAATTACCTTTTAACCCAATCGATTTCCAATGAGGTCATACAAATGAAGTTTAACTTGCTCGTGGACCTTTTACGGAAACCTTATATGGTCCAGATGCCGTGACTTGAGTTTCATGTCATTTTTGGAGTCACGTCATTACCATACGCAATCATTAAACAGCATGATGTTTGCCTGATAAGGAGATCATCCTTCTTCTTTTGTAGTTTAGGACACCGAATCTACGAACGACCTGATAAATCCTTGTGTGATCTTTTTTTATCGCCTACTAGCAGCAGGTTGGCCTCTGACATGGTATGGCTGTACAATGACCGACATCTACGTCATCATAGACAGCAACCGTGACCGACGACTTAACGTGCCCGCCCAAACCGAAGCACGGAACCATGTAGACATCTTACGGACGATCGGTTTACTCATCCTGCAATATCCTTACTAAACTAGGCACAATCGCACAAAGATCAATAAATAGCAACTTTGTGTGTCCTCGCCTAGAATCGCACCAGGGACCTTCGAATTACAAAACCAACGTTCAGCCCACTAGACCACAGAGGTAGTTAAATCATCATCAAAGGACGCTTCAACCATGACGTTGGGCAATTTACTTGACTGAAGGTTGGCTGGATTAGAAAACTTGTCATAATTGACCTTTGCCTTAATAGTTTGCTCATCACTCAAGTAAAACCGGTATCTATTGGTCAGATTATTATGTGTTGTAAGGTGGTATTAAAACGACAAGTCGATCCAAAATCACTGTCTAAAAGTGTATAGACATGTTACGCCTGTTGTGATGGTAATGAAAACCAAGTAAGTACTAATAAGTACCTTACTACCTAGACTCTGAGAAATTTCAAAATAATAAAAGTCAGTGATCTAGTTTCATCCAGTCTGAAACACATCATCATTATTCTGCAATCGTTAACCACTTGATGACTTGGCATAAACTCCATTAGCTGAGCAATTTTTCCTGCAGAATCATTTCAGGTCAGAAGCATTCCAAAAACTGGTCAGCCATTGTCCAACAGGTTTATTCAAAATTCCTAGAATCAGATAAAACATAGTTGTCTCTTGTTGGGTCCCTGGCGAGTAAAAGGCGAGGTCAAATGCTAAGCGCACAATAACAGAGATCAAATCATGCAGTACTATCACCAGCGCTGGGAAAGGTCCCACGCCTCGAGCCAGAGTAATACGAACCGTGACATTTGACCCAGCGTGACTGGCGGGTCCAATAACCTCTGTCAATGCCTGTCAAAGTTGAATCCAGTGTCAAACGAAAGAAAATTGCAGAAGAATCAACAGAAAAGCTGAAAGCTGAACTTACTGACATCGAAATACCAAAGTCCGCAGATACTACTTCGCTGTTTTGTTATAGGTGTTAACTGAAGTTTTTATAGCAGCTTGAGACCTCTTAGTATAGATGAAGATTCTAATACAGGCAAAGCATAAAAAGAAAGAGAAAACATTATAGAACAAGTGATGCACTCAGTTCCCGATAAACCGGTGCTAGGGAACTTGGCACTGGTTGCTGCGTCCGCGCAAACGTGTGAACAAACCGAGGTCATCGACCGCTCTCTTATCTATCAGGTCACGAAGGTAAGAGGTGGAGCATTTTTTGCGCGAGTAGAAATTTTGAAAGTAACATAAGCTCCAATAACAATTGGAGATTGGATTGTTACGAGGCAGTAAGAAGTGTAAATTGGTGAATTTGTCGAAAATCGTGAGAGTATTAAAAAGGGGAAAGGTGATTATGCATAGTGGAAGCTTTCAATAAAAACTTTACAAGAAAATGTAACTTCATTAGTTTATAGTCACAAATTCTCATTTTGCAGAAGCTGTCTGTGAACAAGGGAATAACTTAAGCATATGCCGGACGCTGTGAAATATATACTTAGGTATCAAAATGTGTTCCATCATCATACGTTTATCGACAAAGTAGGAAATGGTCAAGCAATTTTAATCCTGCGATAAAAATATCGTCGCTATCGTTATCAGACGAACTATTTATACATATGCAAAATATTGTTTATAAAGTAGGAAGAACAAAGGTAACAAAACTCAGCCTTGGTGAATTCAACTCGCAAATTGATTAAATTGTTATCTAATCATATGAGAACACGAGTGACTGATACATATTTGTTGATTGTGATTGAAGCAAATATTTTTTTACATACATTCACACACGTGCAAATTATAATACAAAAACCGATAATAAAGCATTGATAAATTAAGCCAATCGATTTGTTGGCTGATTTAAATACTAGACTCTAAATGTCATAGACATATTAAGTACAATGTTATAAATACAATACAATACAATAATGCTTTTATTGTACACCAAAAAAACATCCACACAGAATAAGCTTAATATTAAATTCATTGGCGTACGGTTAGGCGGTCTTATTCTGGAAATCTCTACTAGGCATAGGTAGATAGGTACGCAATATTCCAAACTAAATATATTTTTATAAAACTAATATTTCAACTTGCGGGATATACGACAAAGACAGATATCCTAAATTGATTAGATTCGTAATAAGCTTTCAAAAATGTATTTCATGTCCAAGATTCGTGACGAATGATGAAAAATTACAAATTATTCCATTTAATAAAGCAGCTTTAGACTTCAACGGACCACTTAATATATAAATTACTGGTTGCATAAGGATTACGTCTGGGATCATGTTTGGAGCGTGTCACCTTTCCAAGTCTACTTTCAAAAGGCCCACTGGGACAGTTCATTTGTTTCCATTATGTAAACAGATTGATGACTGGGAAGTAGGCTGGTGGAGTTGGACTTGATGAATGAAAGTCGGATTTAATTGATTCAGACCGTGACGAGGCTATTAATGATGATTCTGGTACTCATGCAGCCAAATATTCACTCAAACATCAAAAAATGAAATAAATATCATACAGTTAGTCGCTGATTTGAAAGATCCTAAAATATTAGTCAGACGTGACGTAAATGTTCGTGTTTTACGGCCGCTTACGCTCCGCCTACCCCGCAAGGGATATAATCGTGATATTTGCATGTATGTATGAAAATCACTTACTTATAAAATAAATAAAAATAAATAATAAAATATTTTCAAACATTCTTTCCCGCTTTATATGATCTTCCATAATACGATTTCCTTTTTAAGATGCGTTTTTGGTGAGACTCTTTGAAATCGTGTAAAATAGGTAAATTTTAATCGATAATTAATTTAAGCTTCATACGCAAGCAAAAATGTCGATGATATCGTCGTCAAATCGATTAGAACTGTTTCGACACTTTGACCTAATGGGGCCAATTGCCTCGGTCAGTTGGGTAGTACGTTAGTGATAAAGGTAGCACAAATATCTTGTAAAACCTGTTCTAAGCTGCATTGCATATTTGGCCTTCTGCTGAATTCCCAGGCTACGTAGCTAACGGTACCAGTAACATAAAGGTACGTTAATTAATTCCATCTTGGAATTTACTTGGTCTTCATTTGCATTTTTCATTTTGGCGCTAATATGATGGCAACTCTTTGATCATTATGTCAAGAAAATTGTGTTTTCATGACCAAAATTCCAATACTGCTCATGTGAAAATTTTGCCTTACCAAAAACTTTAGATTTCCTGTGATTTTTAAGCTGACTGGAACAATCGTCTCTTCTATAGCTAAGCTAATTCCTTCCAATTAAGAAAGTATAAAATTTGCCAGTAAACTCGATCTGTATTTCTCGTATGGAAAGCTCAAACGTTTTGATCTTGGTGGTCTACTGTTTATTGCAAAGTAGTGCAACCGTAGCAAGTTGCCGGCTGTTTCGAAAAGAATGTGCCTATCTGTGGTACTATACTTTGCCAACCTTTGGAACGTTAAAGCAAGAAATGAAAGGCCCAGCGGAGTGCTGGTTCGAATCTCGTGTAGTGCGCCCGAGGGGATCTACTTTCGCCATCTGTCACATCTGCATACAATGAGCGGTTGTTGGAAGGTGTGGGCATTAGAACAGCGTTTGAGAATTATTAGGGAATCTAAAGATTATGTAAGGTAATTGGATCTCTATAATATAAAGTAATACCTAGATAGGTACTGCATCTGTCTTCTATACGCAAAGGTACAAAATCAAGTCTCGGTCGGGCCAGATATTTGATGACAAGGAATCCTAGTTGTGGCTACATGTTTGAACGCAAATACAATGAAAGACAAACAACTTATGAATACCAAGATCATGCATATCTTTCTAAACCCACTTTTGCAGAATTTGTTATTTATTATATCAAAGACATACGTTGCAGATTTTGTAAGATATACGGATCGAAATCCCTTTTCTTAGAAAATGTCTGATCGAAATGATCAACTACTTCATCTCATAAAGTCCATGCTCACCGCTAGTCTCGAAGCCAACCACAAGTTTCACAGAGCGGAGAAACCGAGGCACCGCAACAGGTCCATTCATCCAGCAGGTTGCGGCGATTGATTAATTGCACCTCCCATTCGATGATCATTGTAAACAAGCGAACAAATTGTGCATTTAATTTGAAGATCATTTGATCGATTGGAAGATCAATGAGGGCGTGAACAAGTGACGGCTGCTAGACATGATAAAGATGTGGATTAAGAAGTTTTCAAACGCCTGCCACGCCTTTCGAATAGTGGAATTAGGAATACAAACACATTTTTCCTAATTCCATCGAAATGTACCTCAGCTGTGTCTCGATATGTTGGGTAGTATGGGTTTAGCTGTTTCGTATTTTTCTAAGTTTGAGTCATAGTGTCGTGTTGAATGGCTGTTGTGTTTGGAATTGTATTGGCTAAATAATCAAAAGAATCGGACAAATAAAACAACCCTGCTGTACTCCCCCAAATTAAAGGTTTCCTAAGGGTATAGCAGACCTTTATCTCCGATGATTATATTTCAATTCGATCAATCAATGTGACACGATCAGCCAGTCCTTGACACGATCAGCTCGATGAAATGAAGCGAGTTGTTGACACCATGACACAAGTTGACACGCCTGCTACACTTGAACGCGAGCAAGTGGGTGGAATAGTCGATGAAGATTTATTTGGCAAACAAGTTTTACTTTTTAAACGGTTGTCATCTTTCGACATCGTTAATGAGGTCAGTAGGATAAGGAGTAGTACCTGTTGTATTGATTATCGAAGAAAGTGACAAAATATTAGACAGATAGAAATCTCAGATTGAGTAAGCTTTAGTGTCGACATTATCACCCTAACCGACAAGTGCTTAAAATTAAAAGCTTTTAAAAATATATGCTGGTTATTAACATTATTCACATTTATATGCTAGGCTGTTTGAGATTAGACTGCAATTTTGCAGCATAATGATGAAATATTTTTGTGTCCGATTGTTTCTTCGAAAATAACAGCATTCTTATATAATTAAAATCCTTAGCGCGTTCAGCAGACTGAGGTTCTGCTACAAAACTATACGCAGGCATATAACATCGTTTACGATTCCATCGACAACCTACCACAGCTGTGCCTGGGTGTATATTACAAAACTGCAATTACGGCTGTTGGTATAATGGTATGTAGTGTAACTGTTAAACTGTGCCTACTGCTCGGAACAGATGAACAAACATGCAACATGTTGCATCACCGTGTGCGACATGGGTGACGCTACCAGGGTTGTCTACTATAAATTGTATGTAGTGTGAAATTTTTGTAGTAACCGATACCGAAAAACAGGATAGGCTGGCGATAAGGAACAACTGTCCCCAGAGAACATACGTCGAAATAATGACAAAATATCAGCTAACCAAGTAAATTTTCATGGCAGGTCCAAGTTATTCACTTTCAAGGCTATGCGAAGCCATTTATATCAATCATTTCCATTCTTTTATTACGGATTCCACCATTTTATATGAAAACCCCTAGTCTCAGTATCTGGAAGTGCAACATCACCTTGTTAGTCGATGCTACATTTACTTATTCCTCATTCTCTGCACTACTCTCTTTTTCAGCAGATAAATAAAAAACTGCCATCAAGACATCTTCAATGGGAGCCATGCAGAAGCACACGGAAGCATTAACAAATTAATGAATGTCATAAGTTTATTTTGTTTGTAGTTCTTTGTCTCCTAATCTGGTAGCCTGTCTGGTAGTCTGTCACAGACGTGTGGAGGCCAATGATGAATCTGGTAGCCCTACTTCAGAAGTAGCTGCGCGTAGGCAGCTCCAGAGTCCCCTCCACAAAATGCAGACACGGCGCTGTTGTCTAAAGAATATCAACCAACGCTCTAATTCACTTGACACAAGGTCCATTATTAATACTTAACTTTATCTCCGTGGGATTTCTTTTGTGGCAAGGACTTTATGGCGACGGCGCTACAGCGGGGAATTCAGGCAAACCAAACAATGCAGGCGCCGGTTTTTTATGAGCTTCAGGTTCATCACACTATTCAATGTTGATGGACGTTACATCATATCTACCGCCTACTCTCGTTTTTTTGTTATCTCGGACTATTTGGGGCAAAGGCTTTACTGTTTAAATACGGTTTAGTAGGTAACGTTTGTCGTGGTGCTGATAAAAGATGTGATGATGTTGATAATGGTAAATACTATTTAAACGACGACGTAAGTATTTTTGCAGATTCACTGTGAAATCGGATAAAGGAGGATCGTTTGACTACTTCTTACTCGTTTCAGCATTCTTTTTATCAGAAATCAAGTTTAAGAATCTAATTAGCGAAACGATAATAGTACCTATAAGTAGGCAACTCACTTCAAGACCTTTCGGATATTAATTTCTTTTAAAAATATAAAGGTTTGATTTCTCCGAATAACTAGCGCGATTAGTGATACTTGATTGACTTTAAGACACTTCGGTACAAGAATGACAGACCTTTCAAGGACAGATTGTTCACGGTCCGCTTGTAATCACAGCACGCTGGTTTTCAAGCCACATTGCTTCACAGCTCACTTTTCGACCGATTGCAGGAAACTTAGGTTGTTGACACTTGTTTATGGTTAAAATTACTTACTTTTTTTGGGTTTGCTCTTGACTCTAGTCTGGGTTATAGGACAGAGACAGAGTCTAAGATAGAGCGAGCTCACCCAGAAGAAGCCTGTTAAGACACTGGCACTCCCACACACTGACAGAACGCAGCAAGCTACTTGGCGCCAGACTTCGGTGGGATGGTGGTCGCGAGCCAGGCGACCCCTTACGGAGCCTTCCACCGCTAAGTGGGATCGTTCAGCCGGACCTATTCACACTATAACTCATATTATAACTTCGAAAAACCACCATAGAAAAATGCAGCACAAAGCTGAATCATAATCCTAATCAACTGGCAACAAATCTGATGATCCCAATGTCGGGCAAAAGCAGACTAAAGTACCGCCGTTCCAATAAGTCGTATTTGACAGCTGTCATGTCCAAAATAAAAGAGATGTCAACAAAGGAAAATGGACCTTCTGCCATAGTATTATCACGCATCGGACAGCTGTTAAATAAGACTTATTGAAACGGCGGTACTTTAAAGCTTAACGTAACAGGCCCTGTGTTCTCTAGCTTATGAACATCAAAGGAAGTTTTCAAGACACAATCCAACTACCGTACGGCCGTCCTAATAAGCCATATTTGATAGATGTCAGATTAGTGCTAATGCTATGGCCGAGGGTCTATTTTCCTTTGTTGACATCTCTTTTAGTATGGAGATGAAAGTTGACAAATGGCTACAATAAGCTTCAATAAGCCATATTTGACAGCTGTCATCCTTACTGAAGGCCTTACTTTAGCCACACAAGTTGCTAAATGTCCGAAAAGCGACAGTACAAGAAATAAAAGACAACTAAAAAAAGTTATAATTATTATAACTTGACATGATTCATACCCACTATTCCGAATCCATCTTGATTTTTCTCTCTCCACTGAGTACCAAAATAAGAAAATTGTTCTAGATTTGCACTTGCTCATCTATTCACCCGAGCCGGTTTTCTAATAGGACGATAAAAAAGGAAATTTTGTAATACAAATTTCTTTTTTTACAATGTCGGATCATGACGTCAATAAGTGTTAATACTAGCCTACATTGATTAAAGTAATTTCATTTCATTTTCATTCATTGTAAGAAAATGTACTGAGGCATACGAAGACATTTTTATTGCAATATAATTTAGCCTGTTCATGCAATGGGAATTTTTCTATTGACAGTTCTCTTGATAGTTCTGAATGTCAAACCAGAGGGCGCAGTGCTAAACTGAAATTTTGACGTTTCAATATGGCTGGCGGCGTCAGTTTAAGTTTTGTCACAGGTTCCGTTTCACGGTGTGTTCGTTACAAAATAATTATGTTTGTTTGATTTACTACAAAATAAACTTATCGCCTTGCTATTATATTGAGTGTCATACGTGTGGGTAAACAAATAACCAATAATAAATTTAGAACAATTCAATAAACACAAAATGAAGAATAATTTATTAAGTGGTAGAGTTTTTGTGTAAAGAAACGTTATTTCAATTAAGCTTAGCGCCTTCTACATGACACTCGAGAATTGCTAGAAAATTTCCCATTGAATTGAATTGGTAATTAGCCAAATCAAGCATGCCAACGGAATTTGTTGGCAACCTTCACCTCTTGTGCTCTTGCCACACAAGACACGTTCTAGAATTTGCAGTTCCGGTGTTTGTAGGTTGTCGAGAGATTGTCTATGTATGTAACCTTCAGTTTACAGTTACGGCCACAACACTCCACTGCTGGACATGGGCCTCCGCCCATTGGGGGTATAGCCATACTCACCACGCTTGGCAAGCGGATTCAAGTACTGTGCAAGATGGTTTTCAGGAAATGCTGCCCCATACATCACTTATAATATATGTCCTACAGGACTGCTGCCCTTTCCCGCGTCTAATATCCTTGAAACGCTTTTTATGTCATCCACGGGTAGAATTGTGGCGATCTGGCAACACACGACAATTAATTTTCTTTAGCAGGTTTATGAAGCGGCTTTTAAAATGAATGGCTATAACTACAAACAAAATACCTCATTTCGATCTGTGGGTATGTACTATTCTAAATTAGTTTATGGTAGTACATGCTTCTGAGCCTCACTTTAACGTGCTTTCCGAAGCATAACCATCCTTCTTACGGACCATCAGGTACTTTAGCCTGCAATGTGTCCTATCCAGACCGGGAACAAAAATTTACAAAGTGATATATTATTATCAACTTTGTGAGTGATATCGAATCGAACTCAGAACTTTTGCAGTCGCACTACCACTGCGCCACTCGGTCGTCTGTTATTATCGTCAGTATCAAATATCGTTATAAACCAACGTTATACACAACTGAAACAGTTTCTAATCAGGTAGGTATGTATAATATACCTATGTTGTTATCGATACTACGTCACGCTCCACAAATATGCGATCAAGCGTGTGACGATAGTAAAACATTGTATAATAACATGCTTACCATGTTTTTCAGTATTTTTTTTGTCTATTTCTACTCATGTGACAAATAGCATTGCATGCTTAAACTATTCTAGTTTTGCACGTAAGTCAATAAAAGTCTCTATCTTATAATTGAAAGTGGAGGCAAAATATAGGACCCTTCATCAGAGACAAATATTCCAGCGTATAATATAATCCATAGAAAAGACAGCAATGTGACAGGACTTAGATTTAGACCATCTTAGACCTATTTGACGGAAAGTGACAGAGCTAATTTGAGGTAAATTAAGGGAATTCAGTTCTTGAATTGAGGCCAATATTGTACCTACTTTTAAAATGTAATCTACGTGATGGCCAAAATGCTAGTTTCTCTGTTGACAGTTTTGTCACAAGTTCCGTTTCACGTTGTGTTCGTAACTTATTAATGACTGTTAGTTTGATTTACTTAGAAATAAACTTGTCGTCTTGCTATTAAATTGAGTGTCATTCATGTTGGTAAACAGAAATCCCAACACCAAATAAACAATGTACACTAATATTATAAAAAGGAAAGATACGATTGTTTTTTTTTTATTGAATAGGCTCCGAAACTACTGGATCGATTAAAAAAATTCTCGTACCATTATAATCCTACATTTTACCTAATGATCATGGCCATATTGTCATGTATTATATTATTCCCGCGGCAAAACTGTTAGCAGTGGGTGAAATTGCTGGGCAGGCCTCTAGTAATTTATTAAGCTCAACGCAATAAACATGACACCAGTACCCGATATTATCAAACTACAGGCTACAATTTTACAGGTGAAATTCGATGTGCATTGCGTAGTCGGTTAGCCATTATTATACCAGGAATATGAACCGGCTACGCAATGTACTAAGAATTTCACCTGTAGACTTGTAGCCTGTAGTTTCATTACATAGGCACCAGGAATTCCTCTATTTTTTTATTTAAAACATGTTATTGTAAACGATTAAATAAATATGATAGTAAATATCTTAATACCTGACTGATAACTCGTTTTGGCAAGGTCGAATATTGGCCTCATACATACATACATACATACATAAATCACGCCTATATCCCTTACGGGGTAGGCAGAGCGTTCAAAGCCGTAAAACGGATATTAACACCACGTCTGAGAAAAGTCGAATCTTATTAACTTACCTTAAATAAGCGCTGTCAAATAGGTTCAGAAAAGGATAGGAGATTTCTAAATCAAGTTATAAGATAACTTGACTCAAAAAACGTGTAATATGTGAAAATAAGGCGACGATGAAATGTTTTTTTTTTTAATAAATTGACTAGAAATGGCTCATTAAAATGTTTAAACAAGACAGGACTTAAATATGGCCTATCCTTTTCTAAACGTAATATGGCCTATCCTTTTCTAAACGTATTAGACGAAATGTGTCAGCGCTAATTTAAGGTAAGTTAAAAGCATTAATTTCCCAAATCGAGGCCATTTTCTTCTAATTTCCTATCGTGTTTTGTATTATCACAGCACTTCAATTTACCTTTTTTGTAGATCAACCTGAACCTGAAAGTTATACTGACTTTCAGTGTAAAAAAACAGTAATGTTGACCTCTCAAACTCTTATTGCTGTTTATAGTATAGTAACTGCAGTTACCCTAAACCACACACTCCATACAGCGGACTCTTTACAGACAACTGTAATTTCTACATGTGCATGTGTGTTTGATCTGATCAGTGATCACAGATGTGTGAGTGCAGGGTTGGCATGCTGGTTGATTTTTATACCTAACCTGATGAATACATGCAGTAACTACCATAGAGGATAAAGCCTAGCGCTAGTTTCTACTTAATTCTCCGTTCTGTATGTATAATATACATACTACATACTATCGGTTATTCTGTGCCTAAATAGGTAAGCATTGTGTTGCAAACAGAGATTTGCGAAATCAATTTGACGATTGTCATCCGACTGTGACATTTAAGGTCATTGACGTCAATTTTTTTGCTTACAAAGAAATGGATTGCATTCTTCTTGTCTCGTATTGATAAAATCTTAAATGTAGGTACCCACCTAGTAGGCCGTGGCCGTGTGATGCCGGCTTAGAATAGCATTACCCCATTTCTTTCCCGCGGGTGCCGTAAGAGGCGACTAAGGGACTCGAGGGTTTCATGTGTACCTATTACAATTTTAGGCGAAAAGTTGGCATACTTTCACTATAGTGATACACGGTTTATATGAAACGGCCTTCAAATAGGCCGTAAGCGCTCTGCCCAGCCCGCAAGGGAGATAGGCGTGATATGTGTATGTATGTGTAGAGCAGTAGTATTATATCATCTAGGGTGTAGATAATCATCAGCTGGATCAACTTTCACCTCAAAAACTTATTTTCTGGCGTTATACCTAAGTATGCTGTATGAATGTGTATCTATTTCCTGTCTAAAAAAGTTTATTTATTTTACTTTAAAGAAGAACTCTGTAATAAAATAAAATTTATGTACACTCGTCTCATAATGTTCGAATTATGAATTCGAAAACAGATGCATAATGACCTACTTTATGCATTCTGCCTATAAAAACTAGGATTTACTATAAATTACAGAAGCGTAATGACTTAATGAGAAAACTCTTAGTACGATAAAGTTGAGAAATGAAACGAAGTTTTTTTTTCCAATACTCAAATCGCTGTCTTCCGCCGCACCTGACAGTTGTTGTTGTACGGTAATTTTTCGGATGTTGTTCAGTTATTTTAATAGGTTTTTGTTCTGTTGTTGTTGAGATGTTATTCAGATGCTGTTCAGTTGTTGTTCAGATGTTGATTAGTTGTTGTTCAGATGTTATTCCGATGTTGTTCAGTGTTGGTCAGTTGTTGTTCAGTTGTTGTTCAGTTGTTGTTCAGTGTTGTTCAGTTGTTGTTCAGTTGTTTAGTTATTTGCTGTTGAGACTCAACATCTAAACAACTGTTAGTAAAGAATCTTCAAAAATTCATATCAAGCCATATTACGTTCTCGTATTGAATTTGACCATGTATCGGGCCTTGCAATCGCCGGTGCGGACGTTTGGAAAAGTGTTTAACTGAGTAAATTTTTTAGAGTGTAGATAAAATAGTGTATGCAACTGCATATAATTAGGCATTAGAATGCTCGTGTCAATCTATTATCACACTCGGCTACGCCTCGTGTGATAAACAGACACTCGCATTCTAATGACCCCCATTATATGACAGTTGCATAAACTACTATTATTGCATTTTGGTCTTATTGGAAGCTATTTTTTCAAGTTTCAATCTGCAGTCATTGGACATTGAAAAATGACAATCATGCCAATTCAAGAACACCCACGGTTGTATTTAGTTTGTTTTGATGGTATTTAGACGCTCATTTGGCGAGTTTTAAGTACTTACCTATTGTTATCTATACTTAGTAGATTAGCTGTAATAATAAATCACATTGTCATTGTCGTTGGTTTCACCCGCTGCTAACCGTTTTCCCGCGGGAATAAGTCATTTCAATATGATGGCCTTACATTATTTTAGTACCGTCTTTTAACAAAATATCGGACGCTCAAAATAATCATATAGAGTAAAAAACGGTTAGAAAATGTTTTTCAATTCCATATAGTGAAAATAATCACGAATACAATAAAAAGTCATGGTTTTTTTTTATCTGTTACATAAACAATATTAAATTTAAAAGGAGGTACACAAATAAAAAATAGATACAAGAATTTAAAAAATTACAAATCTATTCTTAAGCTAATCAAAAAGCCCGCCTGTAGTCGATCCAGGCTTTTTTTTTTTTTGTATGGAATATTACTTCAATTTTTAAAGGTTTTCAGCCATTCTGTTCTAAATTCATTTAATAAAATTAACCATTGTGTTGGTTGCGGTCATCAATAAACAGTCACAGAGCCTGTAGCCGCCATATTGTTTTCATCATAAAAACCGGGTTATTCGCCGATTGCAATGGCCTGGCTCAGGGCAAGGAAATGTTCTAGAGAGCGAGCTGCAAACAAGTAGAATGAAGCCATGGCAAACTCAACTGGATTAAGAGGTACATACACCTTATTTTATTTTTTATTTATTTAACTTTATGCATAAAAATTTACACGGGCGGACTTAACGCCAAAGGCGTTATCTCCCAGTTTACCTTAGGGCATTCTTCTTTTTCAAAAGCCAATGACTGATAAACGTGGGCCTCGTAATATTGGGAGTGTTAGGTAAACTCGCCATTGGCAGTTTTTTAGTTTTTGGGTTGGCAAAATTCCTTGGATTGATCCTATAGTTATCTTTTTCTTCATATCTCCCAAACAATCGGATTCTGTTCACTTACGTCCGAATCCAATAAGCACTCTTATATTTTATTTAAATAGTATTCAGTGAATTAAGATTCCGTGCTTCGGAGGGCACGTTAAGTCGGTCTGGGTTGCTGTCTTTGATGACTTAGACGGCGGTCACTACACAATCACGTCAGAAGGCTACAATAAGTAGCAAGCGGTTGAAAAACTCTGTCACCAGGGTTCATCAGGTCGTTCGTACACTCGGTGTCCCACACGAAAAGGAGGAATGAATTTCGATTATATCACGTGCCAAATCGGGTTGCGACGAGTTTTTAAAGGCTTCATTCGTGATGATTTGCTCGTGGCTCCCTCTGAATGATTTATTCCCTAGCTTTAAGTGGTCAGCAATAGCTATAAAAGAATTATCGCAGTTTCATATCGGAATGTGCAACGTAAGTAAATGTTTTATTACAGGAAGGAGACATAAATCGAAACAATGGCCTCAATTCTGGAAAGAAACTCTCTTAACTTACCTTAAATTAGCGGTGTCACTTTCCGTCAAATAGGTTTCGAATAGGATTTAAGATATTTAACTCCTGTCATGTTTAAAAATGTGAATGGGTTCGCCATTTCTAGTCAATTTAGTCGCTATTGTTTTTATTGTCGCCTAATTTTGTCAGATAACGCGTATTATGCGTCAAATTGTACGACATGACTTAAATATCTCCTATCCTTTTTTTAACTATATGACGGAAAGTGACAGCGCTTATTTAAGGTAAGTTAGGAGAATTCATTTCCCGAATTGAGGCCAATATAACATCTGTTTACTTTGCACTTAATTGCACGTTTGTTGATTGTTACGTACAGTCGTTAATTATAATCGATAAATACTTACCTGATCTCAGAATAAGGACATTTCCAGAGGTACCTAGTAGTGGTAGGTACATTATACAGGGTATAAGGGATATCCAGCCGAACACTGATAACGTGCATGCAGACCATGGAACTGAACAACTTTCCACTAGGAATAAATGTCAGGAAACGTCAAAAAATATGCGACCTCCCATACAAAATCACGATCAACTGACTGCATTTACTAAGGGAAGTTCAAAATAATTTGTCGTTTCCTGACATTATGTTCCTAGGAGGAAAGTTGTTCAGTGTTATGGTCTGCATGCATCCTATCAGTATTCAGAGGGCTGTCCCTTACACCCTGTATACAATGGGCATTAAAGTACCGCCGCAGAGAGAAGTCGTATTTGATAGCTGTCAGATTCGTGATAATACTATGGCAGAGGGTCCATTTTTCTGTTGACATCTATTTTAGTATGGAGATGACAGCTGTCAAAACCGACTTCTCTCGGCGGCGGTACTTTAGTATAATAGGACCCTTTAGGAGGTCAAGGTACTTAAATTATGAAATTGAACAATTTATAGCGGGTTTTACAGCTTCCGCTACATTCAATCAGTAAAGGTCTACTGCCGGCAGGTGGAGCCATGTCACATTTTACGGCAATCAAATAATTGTTTATTACCGTGTGATGCCGGCTTAGAATAGCATCGTAAGAGGCTATTAACAGACTCGGGGGTTACATGTGTATTGCAATTTTAGGCGATGGGCTGACAACCTGTCACTATGGTGAGACACAATCATCAATCATATCTGAATGACCCTTAAATATATGTCAGACGTGGCATAAATGTCCGTATTTTGCCTGCCTACCCCGCAAGGGTTATAGGCGTGAAGTGTGTATGTATGTATGTAAATAATTGTTTTATTCGTCGCTGGCGGTATCACCGCGGTGGTGGCCCGGCATCTAAAGGGACGCCCTGTATCAGGTCTGATTGCGAAGGTCGGAAGGTCATCTCTCCTGTTTTCAAATTAAATGCCACGTTCAGGCTATGCCATTATGGGCAGGGAAATAGTAAGGGAAGTAGGCAGCGCGAGTATGTGAACGGTTACTCCCGCTGCCACTCGTCATGCCGCTGCCACTTCCCGATGCTCCCGCGAGTGTCGGCTTTTCGTTCGCGAGTCAAAGGAACGGCAGCACGAATGAATGTGTAATGTATTGCTATTTCGCTACTCATATTGGTTCGAGAAGAGTATGACGGCAGTTTGTGAACACTCTCTCGCGATGATACTTCTGAGGAAGTATTTCGAGAAATGAGAATCCATATCTCTTTGTTGTCCGTCCATCAGTCCGTTTGTCACAACCATTTACCTCGTGAACGCGTGGACATATCGAAATTAAAACCATATACTCAAATCTACGACCTCTATCAATAAAAAAAAAAAACTCCTAACTTAACGTGAAAAAAGATACAGCCGTTTATGGTGTAGAAAACGCGAGTTTTTGGCCTTCTCAAGATAACCAAGTTTAAAGTACAAATAAACGAAATAAATAAAAAATTGGTTTTGTTTTTTACATAGTTTCTTAAGGGAACGAAATAGATCAATATTTTAAAATTCGGGCTAGTATTTCAAGTGGGGTATCATATATAGCATAAGTATTGATATTAAGTAATAAATTGGCTCAAATGTTTTGTTAGTTTTTGCAAATAAACTTGTAGTAATATATATAATACTGTTATAAATAATACTTACTGCAGTGGCTCAGTAACCCAAAGAGGATCTTGGCCTCCGACACCAGAAGTCGCCAGCTGTATCGGGTCTTGAGCTGTCGTTCGCCAGTCAGTTTAAATAATACTTATATTGTGTAAAATGATATTAAGATAAAGGGGAGGTTAAAAATTACACGTGTGTACAGAATTACTTTTCCGTCTAGCTAAATAATAGCTTAAGGGCAATTATTTAGCTAGGCGGAAAAGTAATTCTGTACACACGTGTAATTTTTTAGTGCTTAAACGTATTATTTATTTACTAGCTTTTACCCGCTTTTACTTCGTCCGCGTTAGATAGTTTTTTTAGAAACAGGTTCTAAAGTAGATAATAATATGTATATTCATAGTAAGTATGACAGTGATATAAGAACAGTTCTTATCTCTACTGTTTAAGGATGACTTGCTTGCTTCTGTTGTTAAAGGGACAATTCAAAATTTGCTATCCGGTGTACTGCCCTGAGAGATCAATATTTATAACCATTGAATACGAAAATCAGTAGATAACAAAAAAATCCTCGGTAAAAAGTTGCCAATATGCTTTCTCAACTTATTCCCATCATACTGAACAACTTTCGTTTTGGATCTATTTCTGTACCTCTAATAGTTTAGGTGGGCTCCTGATGGTACACCTGGTGGTCTACATAAGGTACTCCAGAACCTCAATGTCCTTGTGAAAAGAAGCAGCCTATTATACTGAACAACTTTTGTTTTAGAACCATGCCTGTATCTCTTATAGTTTAGCTGGGCTCCTGATGGTACACCTGGTGGTCTACATAAGGTACTCCAGATCCTCAATGTCCTTGTGAAAAGAAGCGGCCCATCATAATGAACAACTTTAATTTTAGAACCATGTCTGTATCTCTAATAGTTTAGCTGGGCTCCTGATGGTACACCTGGTGGTCTACATAAGGTACTCCAGATCCTCAATGTCCTTGTGAAAAGAAGCAGCCTATTATACTGAACAACTTTTGTTTTAGAACCATGCCTGTATCTCTAATAGTTTAGCTGGGCTCCTGATGGTACACCTGGTGGTCTACATAAGGTACTCCAGATCCTCAATGTCCTTGTGAAAAGAAGCGGCCCATCATACTGAACAACTTTTGTCTTGGAACCATGCCTGTATCTCTAATAGTTTAGCAGGGCTCTTGGTGGTACACCTGGTGGTCTACATAAGGTACTCCAGATCCTCAATGTCCTTGTGAAAAGAAGCAGCCTATCATACTGAACAACTTTTGTTTTAGAACCATGCCTGTATCTCTAATAGTTTAGCTGGGCTCCTGATGGTACACCTGGTGGTCTACATAAGGTACTCCAGATCCTTAATGTCCTAGTGAAAAGAAGCAGCCTATCATACTGAACAACTTTTGTTTTAGAACCATGCCTGTATCTCTAATAGTTTAGCTGGGCTCCTGATGGTACACCTGGTGGTCTACATAAGGTACTCCAGATCCTCAATGTCCTTGTGAAAAGAAGCAGCCTATCATACTGAACAACTTTTGTTTTAGAACCATGCCTGTATCTCTAATAGTTTAGCTGGGCTCCTGATGGTACACCTGGTGATCTACATAAGGTACTCCAGATCCTCAATGTCCTAGTGAAAAGAAGCAGCCTATCATACTGAACAACTTTTGTTTTAGAACCATTCCTGTATCTCTAATAGTTTAGCTGGGCTCCTGATGGTACTCCTGGTGGTCTACATAAGGTACTCCAGATCCTCAATGTCCTTGTGAAAAGAAGCAACCTATCATACTGAACAACTTTTGTCTTAGAACCATGCCTGTATCTCTAATAGTTTAGCAGAGCTCCTGGTGGTGTACCTGGTGGTCTACATCTGTACTCCAGACCCTCGAATGGTGATAAAAAGTAGCCTATGTCCGTTCTCGGTATGCTAGCAATCTTTGTGCCAAGTTTCATGATGATCGGTTCAGCGGTTTGGCCGTGAAAGCGTAGCAGACAGACAGACAGACAGACAGAGTTACTTTCGCATTTATAATATTATTATATAATTATATATTATATATATATTATATAATTATATAATTATATATATTATATAATTATATATTATATATTATATATTATATATATTATATATTATATATATTATATATTATATATATTATATATATATATAAATATATAATATATATATATATAATATATATATATATATATATATATATATAAAAAAATATAATATATATTATATATATATATATATATATATATATATATATATATATATAAATATATATATATAATATATATATATATAGTGAGGATGAGGATTAGTGTGGATTAATTTTTATATGAAAGGGCTGGGTGTGCATATTACGGATTACTCGGTGGACGAATTTACCTCGCACTTGGCGGGTTTTTTTATAAGATTGTTTATTTGTTCCAGTTGGCGATGTGGTGACGCAGCGGTGGTAGCGGCGTGATGATGAGGCTGGATGAGAAGCAGCACCGCTACCACAACCTGCTAGACGATGATCACGCCAGTAAGTACCAGCCGTCATCCTTCTCAAGGCCGTGTGATGAATAGCATCACCCCATTTCTTTCCCGTAGGAGTTGTAAGAGGCGACTAATGGACTCGACGGTGTGTATTGCAATTTAGGCGATGGGCTGACAACCTGACACTATGGCGATAGGTACACAATTTTCTGAATGACCCTCAAATGGAGTTTCAGTCCTTTAAAGTATCGCACATATATACATACATGAACTCTAAAAACACTACACTCCTTTTTTGGTTGGGCAGTCGTGTAAAAATGTCACGACGAAAAAGTCGACTATACTTCATTTCACGAGTCGAACTCCCAAAGAAAATCACCCGAGCCAACCCATTGGCCCATATGCGCGCGACCTTCGTTAGGCAATTACTCTCTTAAGAATGTCTTACATGTCGCAGTTTTCTCAGTTCGTTCATAGCCCTCGCAGTGTTCGGTCGTGTCGTGTGTGCGTGATAGTAATTTTTTTAACAATGGCTGATTTTGTGGAAGTGAAAAAACGTAAAAGACGTCCTTTTTCATCGACAGAGAAAACATTAATTTTTAATACTTACAATGCATTAAGAAATTCGTGCCCCTTAGATACTACAAACAATGAAGTAGCAAGAAGTGTTGGTGAATCTATGGGAATTCACTGGAAATCAGTGTTAAAAATTGTAAAAGAAATTTGTGATAACGAGGAACCCTCATCTCCAAAAAAGAAGCGACCACGGCTGACAGCAGACCGGAAGCTAGATGAATTTACAAAATGTGCACTGAGAAGAAAAGTTCATGTATTTTTTTTTAAGAACGAAAATCCGACTATTGACAGAATTATGGAAGAAATAAATAAGGATACTGATTTACCACATTTTAGTAGGTCGACTCTATATCGCATTTTGAAATCATTAGGGTTCAAATACGCCAAACGAGGCAGAAACAGCCTTTTATTAGAAAAGCCAGAACTGGTGTTATGGCGTAGAAAATATTTGGACACTATAAAAGATGCAAGAAGAAAAGGTATCAGTATATTCTTTATGGACGAAACCTGGCTTAATGCTGGCCATGTTTCGAATAAAACGTGGCAGGATTTCACAATAACATCTTCAAGAGAGGCATTTCTAGAGGGGCTATCAGTTGGACTTAAGAATCCATCAGGTATGTACGCAGAATCATAGAATAAACAATAGTATCTTAATATTATCACAGAATAGATAATAGTAGTACCTACAGAAGCGACACTCCATTGATGTATGAAGAAAGCTGCCATTATAATAGCCTACACTTTTTTCATCCTAATGTTATCCATTCCCATGCTAATACCCATTAACTGGCGAACACGTGCTGTGTAAGTCATAAAATACATAATTACTTTAGATCATAATAAAACAACCAATGAATAACAGCCGTTTATATTTTCCAGGTAAAGGACAAAGAATTATAATAGTTCACATTGGAAATGAGAATGGGTTTGTCGAAGGTGGTCTTTTGTCTTTTGTATCCAGGACCGGCAATGATGACTACCATAAAGATATGAACGCAACGGTAAGAATAACTGACTTTTTTCTTAGTAAGAGTTTTTAATATTAGTAGTTTTATGATTGTTAGGTAGTGAAAAGTAAAAAAGAAAATAAATTTATTTCTTCCACAAAACACAACAACAAGAAATGCTAAAATTAAACTTTAGTGCTGGTAGCTTATAAATTATTTGTTTATTATGTTATTACGACAAAATGAGTCATAAAATATGCATTCATTTTTCAGGTATTTGAGGAGTGGTTTGGCAATATTTTAGATAAACTACCAGAAGGTGCTATCGTGGTTATGGACAACGCACCGTACCACTCCCGACGACTCCACAAAATACCCAATGCAAACACCAGGAAACAAGAAATTATTGATTGGCTGCAGATGAATGATATCCCGTTCGAAGAAAATTGTTTAAAAGTACAGCTGTTAGATATTGTTAAACAAAATAGACATCGTTTTGAGGGATACGCGGTAGATGAAATCGCTAAATCAAAAGGACGTCGTGTCGTAAGATTGCCACCATACCATTGCGAATTGAATCCTATTGAGCTTGTTTGGGCTCAAATAAAAGGTATGGTGGCTTCGCAAAACACGACGTTTAAAAAAGATGATGTGCTTAAGTTATTGAATGACGCTGTACAAAAAATTGATGCAAACAGATGGTCTGCTTGTGTCAAACATGTTACTGACAAAGTTGAGCCGAGATTTGACAGTGCGGATCGAAATGCTGAAAATATGACCGAATCATTTATAATTTCTACGGGTTCACTTACGAGTTCAGATTTTGAAAGCGATGATCTGTATATTTAAGATTTAAGATTTGATAAGTAATTATTGTATATTATTAGTAAGTTTTGTTGTATTATATTGTATATTAGTTTTCAGTAAAATGTAAATATTTTATTTTAGATTAGAATGCATGTTCCCGTTATAATTAAAAGTTACAATATGTTCGGAAAGATCAAAATAAGTAAACCTACAAAAATTGCACAAGTTGTTTATTTAACTGCCAGCATGTAAACCATTCCTTTGAAGCGGTCCGTCAAACGCCCCGCCTTCTATTGTCTAAATCCGCGCGCTTTGACCATTGCGGTGCAAGTATTTCTTCCCTAGGAGTTCGACTCGTGAAATGAAGTTTAGACTTTCCCGGTGACGTTTAGAAAAAGAAATCGCGTCTATGTACGTTTTTAGAGCCTTCTACCAATTGAAACAGTTGTGATTTCATTTCGAAGATAATTATTACTGTACTGTACTTGAAAACGCTTTCGTTGACAAACCCACATTATTTGTAGTATATATTATATTATAACAAAATGAATTAATAAAATATTATTATATTTCAATTTAATCGGCTATTTATCTGACTAGTCGGCGACTATTTGCGGTGTTGTTGCATCTCTAGTAGATATGAAAAAACTTGTAGTACCATCTGTCTCAACAGCTGATGGCCATCACAGCTGTTATCGCCATTTTTAAAACCAATCGGCAAATGTTTTTAAGCCATTCAGCCTATTTTTATAAACATCGATATCTGCAGGTGTCTCAAATGACAGGTGGGCCGGTAGTTATGTCCTTTACAGGCAGAACAGCTTTAAGACTGGTCTACCTACCATAGGTAAGCTTAGGTTTGAGACCTTGTCTAGCTCGTATGTCCTAATTTGTCATAAGTGGTTGTATGAGTCAGAGGCTAACGAGACTGAGTGACTGATGAAGAGTTGATAAAATTACAGTTTTTTTATATTTGACTTATCTACCAAAATTAGTTTACTGCTGGACATAGGCCTTCCAAAGACAGCTATTTTAAGGCTGACTACACTTAACCTTCTTCTTCATATATATTTTTTTTTATTAATGATGGGTTTGCTCTTGACTCTAGTCTAGGTCATAGGACAGAGACAGAGTCTAAGATGGAGCGAGCTCACCCAGCATTGCTCTTATCGGTGGAGTTTCCGCCAGTTTTCTTTGTTTTCTGCCTTCTCCTTAAGTTCCCTGTACGGCATGACGTTTGCTATTTCTTTTATTCGGTCTAAATAACTCCTTGGTCTTCCTCTTCCTCTTTTTCCTTCGATCTTCCCCTCAGCAATCGTTTTGAATAACTGATCATGTCGTATCAGGTGTCTTATCATGTTTCCCCTTCTATTATATATTGTACTGAGTAACGATTTTTTCCTTTTTACAAGCTGGATAATTTTCTCGTTCGTCTTTCTTTCTGTCCAGCTTATCATTTCCATTCTTCGCCAACATCAAATCCCATTTGCCATAAAATTATCGCAAATATCCTAGCCCGAATCAACGTCTTCAACATACTACGTACAGAAGTCTAATAATACAAATAAAATCTAAGTATTCAAAGTATCCTTGACTTGAACTAAGCCTTGATCCACACACACACACACACACATATATCACGCCTATAATCCCTTGCGGGGTAGGCAGAGCGTAAACAGCCGCAAAAAACGGCCATTTACACCACGTCTGACAAATGTTTGAGGGTTATTCGGAATATTGTGTATCGCTATACTGACAGGTTGTCAGCCTATCGCCTAATATGGCAATACACACCCTCGAGTCCCTTAGTCGCCTCTTACGACTCCCACGGGAAAGATATGGGGTGATGCTATTCTAAGCCGGCATCATACGGCATGCCTTGATCCTTTTAAGTAAAATAACAAATGCCTAAAGGACGTTTTGGTCTAAGTAATCGTTCACACAACACAAGGTTGAATGAGAAAATTACTACGATTGTGTTCGCTTCCCATAGCAGCTAGATAGCAGATATACGTTGTATAGGTGGAACAATTAGAGGTACAATTACAAAGGGAAGTGTATAAAACTTTAAAAAACTTGCAAGATTTTACCGCGGGCAGGATTTGAACCTGCGACTTTCGGCATCAGTAATGGTGAAATTGAAAGTGAAATTATTTTTCTAATGTAGGATAATACAATCACTTATTGACGTCATGATCCGTAACTGTAAAAAAAACAGAGATAATCAAATTTAAAGTTGTATAAAAAAAATTCGACTGATAGGCTTTTTCGTTCTTTATATTTATTTCCGTAACATGGTATTTTTACTTTCCGGCGTACAAAAAAAAAAAGAAAATAGCCTCCCAGTAAATTTATCTAATACAACTTTAAATGTATGCTCCGTTTATTTAAGGATGACCAATAATGTAAACAAACTTTGTATGTAAATGACAGCTCGCAACTGTCAGTTACATACAAAGTTTGTTTACATTATTGGTCATCCTTAAATAAACGGAGTTTAGTAGTAACTTTTCCAAACTCGGAAACTACAAATGAATCGGATCGGATGTAAATGAATCGGATACCTCTCATTGTAAGGCATTTAAGATTTTTCTTTAGACTTCACTATTCGGGCCACCCGATATATTAATTAGTGGTAAATTTACAGGCAAACCCTGGGTAGCAGGTTCAATTCAATGAGGTTTTGTTTACAAATTGGCTTCTTTCGCAGTACCTTTTTCAACTGAGAAACAGCCGTATGTATTGTGCCGTGTGCGCTTATGAATATGCATTATAGCGGTCTTACATGAATTGAGTAATTTATTTGATGAGAATTTAATTGTTTGTCGTGTCGTATCAGCTTAGGAAGTAGTTATGGCAGTTTGTCGGTTATTTTAATTACAAACTAAAAAAAAGAACGAGACAAAAAAGTGTGCGCCGTCTACAATATACTCGTGTACACCCACTAGATTCCTGCGTAGCGGTTTCACCCGCTGCCACTCATTTTCCCGTGGTAATAGTAGTTTTCCCGCGGTAAAAAGTGGCATATGTGTTATTCCAGGTTATACTCTACCTGTGTTAAAATTTCATCCAAATCGGTCAAGCCGTTTGCCGTAACAAACTTAAATACATACACGCATAAACTCTCAGATTTATAATATTAGTGCGGACTCGTCAGGATTTTTATAAAACTACCTCTTATCGTTAAAAACATGTATTCTATTTCTTCTGTCGTGTGGAGGTTCATGAGTCGACGAAAAATCTAACTGTGTTATCACAAAAAGTTAGACGCGCTTTTAGGCAATGTTAAAAATATTGTTCTATTTCTACTATTTGACGCTGTAAAAAAAGCTTATCCCTCTTTTTTATGATACCGTTTATTTATTTATTTATTTATTAATTTAAGTTTACAACATAACAGTTACAGACACCAAATCGTTATAAACATCGTCTTATTTAATTAGGTATTAATAATAAATTAACCGTATAGTTCTGGAAGCAAAACTAAACCACCACCTAATATTTCCGACACAAACTTAACCTCACTCGCCCCGATATACCCACCCACTATTGTTCCCCTACAAAACCAGTCAAAACAATAATAAAAAAGTCGGACCCTCGTTATGTTACCTGCGCCGGCGCACCTGACATCCGGCACACTATTTATACAGGGTGTGTTGATTGACCAAATAGTCAGGTATAGTTTTCAAAGCCCCGGGGCTAAAATTCCAGAGCAGAGCCCTAAAAGAACCTTTTTTATTGCCTGAACTGTGAATTTATTTGAGAGTTTGCAAAATTGCACCGCGCAGGCAGGATTTGAACCTGCGACTTTCGCTATCTCTAGTAGAGACGCCAACCGACTGGGCTACTGCGGCTAAGCTACCTTTTTGGTGGAATTATGCAAGTGTATCTTAATACCAGTAACGCGTGGCATGGCTCCATCAACCGGGATAGTTTTGCAACTAATTCCCAGCGATTAATTCATTCTTTAAAGAATAAGGTTTTAAAACCTGCCTTGAAATTAAAGTACTCGCATTAAATATTTCAATTTCTGTTCATCAGTAGCCACAAAAGTTCACTGCTAGACATAGGCCTTCTTTATCGAGTTTGCTTTACCCACTACGCTTGGCAAGTGGGTTGGTGAGCGCAGTGCAAGGTGTTCTTCACAAAAAACGCTGCCCATTTCCTTGATTTATCCCTTAGGTAGTTGTCTTTATTTACTTTAACAGCTGATGATATTCTAATCCAGATTTGGCATAACACATTAACACAACACACAAAAGTCCACTGCTAGACATGGGGCCCCCCATATTAGGGGTTAATGCCAATATTGCCATACTCACCACGCTTGGCAGGCGGATTGGTGAGTGCAGTACAATTTCCTGGATGAATTAACCTTAGTCGCTTTTACGACACATACGAATAGACTTTAGGTGATGACATTCTAAGCCGGCATCACACGGCAAGTCTATGGTTGCTCGAAAACAATTATACAACGGGTTGTAATGTAAGGAACAGTCCTCCGAATACTGATAGGGTGCACTCAGACCATGAAGCTGAACAACTTTCCCCTAGAAACATATGCCAGGATTCGACAAAAGAAATCGACCTTCCATACAAAATCACAATCAGCTGACTGCATTTACTACGGAAATAAATAAAAAAATTACATTTCCAGAAATATTTTTGTGTGGGAAATTGTTCAGTTTCATGATCTGGTTGCGCCCTATCAGTATTCGGAGGGCTGCCCCTTATACTCAACACAGCCGACCAGTCCAACATGCTGCGCTTTACACAAAAAAACCGCTTTTCCAGATGATGATGACTCACTTACACCCTGTATGTTTATAGTTGATCCGGCTTCCTGCGCGCGTCACGCCTCGCCGAGCACGCTATTGGCCCTTTTGTCTTTGGAAGCAATTTGAATATCGAACGTTCCAATCATCTCTGTAATGCGTTCAAAAAAGATTTATGTCGTTATTAGCATATACCTACCCTACAAAGAGTCAGGATCCTACTATGATTGTAAATTGACGGTTCCATACTTTTCTTATTCGAATTGTTAACTGCCTTTGCATGCATCAGTCTGAGGCATCGGTATTGTTTAAGGCAAGTGTACTCGTGAACGGCCTCGACAGTGTCGCCACTTCACAAAATATATTTTTTCTTTTTATACAAACAATCTATCAGAATGTCCGTTGCTAAAGTTTTTAGTATTATTCTTATGTAAAATTAAAACCTGCAAACTCAATGAAATATTTGCTTTTTAGTTACAGTTATGTCAAAAAGTAAGCAACGGACATTGTAATAGATTGTTTGTATAGAGAGAAAATATTTTTTCTGGAGTGAAACGCCACTGTCGATGCCGTTCACGAATACACTCGCCTTAAATTACCGTAGGTACCTTACTGACCTAATTTTCTGAAGTCTTTATTTATAGGCCGTAAAACGTTACGGCCGTTAACGCTTTGCCTACCCCGTAAGGGATATAGGCGTGATTTATGTATGTATATTTATATGGATCCCGTTGATGTCTTTTCTATGGTGAATATCGTTACCTATTAATGCAAAGCTGACAATATGTGACAATATTAACAAGTGTTTATATTCAGTCACAACCATTCAACTTAAACACTTCACCTGCCACCTCTGTCACCGGTTATCTTAAACAATGGTTGTCACGCTCGTGCTCAGCCATAGAAACGCAGTAGAAACTATCAGCTGACGTGACAATACTGACATAGATCTTATGGTACTTTGTCTTTGAGAAATTGTCTATTCTTTGTGCCTCTTCATGTTTCTCATTAAAAGTGTTGTGTTGTTAAAAAAAAATACCTTCCAAGCGGTTTCATTCAGTATAATACGTCTTCCCGTAGTCTCTCTTTCTATATTTTTCTGTGGGCCATCGAGTCGTATAACGACCCGATGAACCCATCCAAGCCATCGGTCCCGGTTGCTGTCTATAATTACTTAGGCGGTAATCGTTTCACCATGTCAGAGTAGGCGGTTGAAAAACTATGACACCAAGGTTTCATCGGGTCTTTGGTCGACTCGGTGTCCCACACGGAAAGAAGAAGAAAACTGTGCAGGTGTTTTTACAGCATAAATTAAATATTGAGTTTCACTTAGCGCCGATCGCTAGTATTAACTGTATCATGATCTATTAGTAAATGCACGTAACAGTTAAATTGTCAACCAATCTTAATTTTTGCCGTATACTTAATAAAACTAGCTACTTATTACTGAACATGAACACACGCCATATTTACCGCGGGAAATGACTCATTCCCGCAAGAAAACAGGCGGACATATAGCAATTAATATGCATCAAAACGCCGGCGTCTCCCACCCCCGCAAGTCAACTGAACTCACATTAATTAGCATTCCTTATTTACTACAGATACATGATGCGTGGTTTTAAGAAAAAATATAGATAATGTGTGAAATAATTGTAAATGTGCGAAAACTTTGATAATGGCCTTATGTTAATTATTTAAGTTACTCATAACATGCCGTGTGATGCCGGCTTAGAATAGCATCACCCCATTTCTTTCCCTTGGGAGTCGTAGGAGGCGACTAAGGGACTCGAGGGTGTGTATTGCAATTTTGACGATGGGCTGACAACCTATCACTAAGGCGATACACAATTTTCCGGATGACCCTCAAATATTTGTCAGACGTGGCGTAAATGCCCGTTTTTCGCGGCTGTTTGCGCTCTGCTTATCCCGCAAGGGATTATAGGCGTGATATGTGTATGTATAACATTATATTTTAGGCTGTAAGCTTTCCGAAGAAAATAAAATAATGTAATGACATCTTTTATGTTCTTTGTACAAAACAAAGACTAATTTAAACGTAGTTTTACTAGTGACCGATAGCGAACACTCACATCGGGCTGGTGATAAGGAACAACTTTCCTCAAAGAACATTGGTCAAAATATGAAAAAAGATTGGACACTCCCATATAAAATTGCCGATCAGCAAATTTAAGTTACTACTTCAGAATTTTAAAATATTTTTGTCTTATTTCGATCTATGTTTCTTGTGGAAAGTTGTTATCAGCAGCCCGTACTCTATTTTCAGTATCAGTCACTACCACTAAGTAGTAGAATTTCACTCGATATTACTTCCTCTTTTTTGAAAACTTGCGAAATTTTCAAGCGCGGGCAGGATTTGAACGCATTACTAGTGGCAACGCCTCTTCCATCTGGGCTACCGCAGCTCGTTCCTTGCCCGCCAATTTTGCAAATGTAAACGCGTGGCACAGGCGTCGCCAATACTAATGCGATAGTCGCAGGTTCAAATCCTGCCTGCGTTTGAAAATTTTGCAAGTTTTCAAAATAATTTATACCTAACACGGGAAGTGTTTTAAAATTTTGTATTTAATTTCTTCCCCTGTCGAAGCTACATTATCCCTGTAATCCCTGTATTCATCATCATCATCATCATCATTGGCCTCACACGTCTGTGACAGACGATTTAATCAGTGTCTGAGACACTGCGTTGCCTGGGACGCAATTATGGAAAACGCAGGGCTGCCCAGGACCTGCGCCACCCTCTCGGCCTTCCTGGCTGGATCCGCAGGAACGACTAGTCGATACGTGCGGAGCCAGGTCGGCTGCAGGAGTCTGCCGCGCGGTAGATCTCTGTCAGACGCGCCTGACGGAGACCCCGTTCCGGGTTTAATTGTGGAGTTGGCCTCTCCAGGACCGTTGTGCTTGGGTCGGATTTATCCCTCGGTCGTTTCTTACGACCCCCACGGGAAGAGATGGGGTGGTGCTATTCTACTCTGCCGGCACCACACGGCTAAATCCCTGTATTAAGTAGCTATATACGTGTTACTTCAACGGAAATTCTGGTAGGTAGCAGCTGGTGAAACTGCTGGGTGGACCGCTGTGTCAACTCTTGAATGACTTTGGGAAATCTATTTAATACATACATACAGGGTGTAAGGGACGGTGTACCCAATTCTTTTTTCGTTTCCCAACATACGCTCCACACTAAAAGTTGTTCAGTTGCATGGTCTGATCATGCCTGCCTTAGTCGCTTCTTACTATATGGGATGATGCTATTCTTAGCCAGCATCACACGGCAAAATCTATTTTAGTTCCTGTATTAATGTATTTTGAGTTGAGACACCTGTAAGCTATACCTACTATAAATGCATACGGATTCCTAATAATTTCATATATCGTAAGATTGTGAAATTATTCATTCAGCATAGTTGGATGCGTGGGCGCAGTTCATTGCCTGCCGACATTGAATAGTATGGTAATTAGTGTTATTCACACTGTTTCTATGCTACTGTATTAATAAATGTACATTTTATTCAAAATATTTGCCAAGTTTCATCAATTACAGCCAAATAACATTATTGGCATAAATTATCTTTTATAATAGGCAATGTTAGTACATATACGTAAGGAAAAATTTCTCAGGGAACGTCATTCAACACGGCAAAAAGAATAGGACACCAATAGATAAACGAAAATTAACAACTACCTATGTGCGTAAAGTATTGGACACCGGGTCGTCCAACGACTCTATAAATCCTGCGTAAAGTAAAAATAAACTTATTCTTGGAAAATCAATTAAAATTTTTACAATTTTTATTGTTATCGGTAACACGAATTCCCTTGAAGCTATAAAGATTAATTGGGTAGAATTTAAAAGAAGGTAAACAGTGTTAGATCTAGTCTGTTAAGATTATTTTAAACACAAACACCTATATTAACTGAGTCCGAAAAAAAACCACAATTATCTTAATAATCCACTAATGTTTGTCAGACGCGGCGTAAATGTTCGTTTTAACAGTCGTTTTCTCTGCCTACCCTGCAAGGGATATAGGCTTGATATATGTATATGTATGTAAAAAAGGATGTTATCTGAAATAGTAATCTCCACTGTAAATTACCCTTTACCTAATAACATGTCATAAGCAGTGCCAAGTAAGCTCGTACACATCTATACAGCTTATCTTAAGGCGAGTGTAGCCGTCAACGACCTCGACAGTGACGCCACATCACAAAAAAAAGTTTTCTCTTTCTGGTAGGTTGTTTGTATAAAACAAACAACCTACCAGAATCTCCGTTGCCCAAGTTTTGAGTGTTATCCTTAAGTAAAATTAGAACCTGCAAACTCAATAAAATATTCGCTGTAATTAAAGTTATGGCAATTAATACCAAAAGTGGTCGTTTTTATGCACATTTTTCAACTTTCCTTGCAGCGAATATTTCATTGAGTTTGCAGGTACTAATTGAACTTATGGATAATACAAAAAACTTGGGCATCGGACATTCTGGCAGATTGTTTGTATAAAGAGAAAACTTTTTTTGTGAAGTGGCGCCACTGTCGAGATCATTGACGGCTACACTCGCCTTAAGCTGATTGTAATGCAAACGAGTTCTGCCCAAGAGATGGCAGTAGTGTTGCAACAAAGTAGCTTATCTCTTCACCTCTATGCAAAATATTAACATTGCTAATGAGGCCGTTACCTACATAGATAACGCCATCATTGTTGATCACTAGTTCATTGTCGCAATGATAATTTTGTGCTATTCTTGGAACTTCTATGTGTTTGAAATCTTAGTTTCTTATGCAGACAATAGAGAATTGTTTTTATATCACTCTTCTCTTTTAGTGTGACACCAAGTCGTGCAACGACCCGATGAACTCTGGTGCCAGCGTTTTTCAACCGCTTACTACTAGTAGTAGGCCTCTGACATGGTTGTGTAACGACCGCCGTCTAATTAATCATAGACAGCAACCGGGACCGACGGCTTAACGTACCCTCCGGAACACGGAACCATATATTTTCGGACAATTGGGTGGTTCACTCTGCAATGTCCTAACCAGACCGGGAACAAATTCTCTAAGTGATAAATATCAACTTTTGTGAGTGTCCCACCGAGAATCGAACCCAGAACCTTTGCGCCGCAGGCAGTCGCACTGCCACTGCGCCACATCGGCCGTCAGAAATCGCACTTGCAAATACGCACTCAGATGCCAGCCATGATCACGGTTCATGTGAAGGTTAGTCTGTCAAACCAGAACGGAATATTGAATAGCGCGTGATGTCAACATTACATCATTTGACCGACCTGTTGTGTGTGCGCATCTATATTCTAGCATAATGTTGTGACGCTCACAATAAAGTTGTTTGTTTAGTGACACTTTTTGAATGGCTGGATGGATGGAGTACTATATACACACATACATACACATATACACGTCTTTAATCCCTTGTGGAAGCGTAAATAGCCGCAAAAAACTAACATTTACGCCACTTCTGACAAATATTTGAGGGTCATTCGGAAAACTGTGTATTACCATAGTGATAGGTTGTCAGACGGTAGACAGTACACAGACGACGACTCAGTGTCCCATACGAAAAGAAAAGAAGATTTTTTATTCATAAAGATGACATGTGGATGACACAACGCAGTGGCTGACGACGATGTTGGAGACTGCTACTGGCTTGTATGGTATTCCATGCTTTACTAAGGACTTGACTGCACCGGCAGAAAGTGGCCTCAATTCGGAAAATAAGTTCTCTTAAGGCGAGTGTAGCCGGTAACGACCTCGACAGTGGGGCCACTACACAAAAGAATATATTTTCTCTTTATAAAAACGATCTATCAGAATATTCGTTGCTCAAGTTTTTAGTATTATCCTGAAGTAAAATAAGAACCTGCAAACTCAATTAAATTTTCGCTGCAATAATTAAAGTTTAATTAAAGTTTTTGGCTACATTTGGTATTATTTGCCATAACTTTAATTACAGCGAATACTTCATTATGTTTGCAGTTTCTTATTTTACTTAAGGATAATACTAAAAACTTGGGCAACGGATATTCTGATAGATTGTTTGTATAAAGAGAAAATATTTTTTTGTGAAGTGGCACCACTGTAGAGGTCGTTCACGGGTACACTAGTCTTAACTTACCTTCAATTACCGAGCAAATAGGTTTGGAAAAGGATAGGCAATATCCAAGTCGGTATCCTATCGGCAATTTTTTTTTTACATAACCTTAAAAATTTCATCATCGGTAACTATAGTAGAACATGTTTGCGTTTACAAAACATTGCCATAGTACATGGTATTTCCTTCGGGTTTTTCCGCCGTTATATTGATCAACACACAACTACCGTCCAAGTTGCTAACAAAGTATAGTTTAACATCAAACAACTATTATATCAAAGTTGCATGTCTATTTACAAATTGAATGTGTACGCAAGTGTGTCTTTTATTTCCTTAGTTGTTTGAAATCTTCTCACAAACAAAATATTTCAAATACTCACCTGTTCTGCGCATGCCTGTTTTCTGTCCACTCAACAATCTTCTTTAAGCATTTGGAATAGGGTCTAGATTGAAACATTAGCAACCTAGTTCTGGACCTCCATTGCTAGTCGGCACATGCGCATTGCGCACCAACATGACCACTTTACTTAGACAAGGTCTCAAATCATTTTCACCCCCAACTTTCTACTTTCCACCGCTCCTATTAGGGCTCTTTGTGAAAAGTCTTCCGCATTTAGAACTGTGCCGTAGTATGTGTAATCAGCTGTCTGCCCCCGATTGATAATTTAGTTAGTGCTGTAAGTAAGGCTGCCGGCGGAAATCTTTTGCCTGGCAGAAATTAAAAATAATAATGTGGAAAATTCGTGATAAAAAAGGATTTTTATGAACGCTACTTAGCTCTAGTGATGAAATTTGAAAATGGAATCAAAGTGAAAGTGAGGTTATGTGACACGATTTTAAGGTTAATTTTCGTTGTCGTAGCAACTGATTTTTGACTGTCAACTGTTTTGTTGTGTTTGATTTTTTGATATGTTCGTGTTAATATTGCGGATATTTTTCTATGTAGTGATATTATGGGAGCCGTGTCATATCTTTCTGTGAGGTTCTATGCTAATCTAATTTATGGCTGCGTCGCGACTGATCAATAAAACTGGCAGGTAGCAAATAACACAAAAAAATAATAAAAAGAAAACTTTTCTGCGGCAAAAGCAATCACTGACGTACAGCCAAAAAGAATTATGCTAACCAACATGCAAATGAAATAATTTAATGTTGCCTATAAATAAAATAAAGTCAATAAAACTTGGCATTTACGGTTTTTTATCAAAATATCCGCCCACAAAATGTTATCGACTTACTCATTCAATAATTCATTTAGCAGATTCATAAATATTGGCAATTTTGACCATTCTAACGTTTATTACACCTGCTTTGGTGATAATGAGTTTAATAACTTGTAGTTTCCTTTGAATAAGATAAGATAACAAAATCGACTTTATAGTTTTTATTTGTTTTTTTATAGTCATTGTGATCATAGATTATGTTAATTTTAATTACATGGAAAAAATCCTTGCTTTATTTTACAAGAAAATCAAATTAGAATTATTTATATAAAGACTGTCGTATGATGTTGGCTTAGAATAGCATCACCCCATTTCGTCGACAAAAAAACTCGAGGGTTACATGTATATTGCAATTTTAGGCGATGGGCTACCTGTCACTGTGGTGATACACAATTTTCTGGATGAACCTCAAATGTTTGTCAGACGTGGCGTAAATGACCGTTTTTTGCGCCGTATTCGCTCTGCCTACCATGCAAGGGATATTGGCGTGATATAGATTGTGGGATTGCACCAAAGTTTTTAAGGGTAGAGCTAACGGCCCGTTTTCGCTCTACTTATCCCACAAAGGATTATAGGCGTGATTTATGTATATATGTTCGGTAGCTTGACCATGACGAAATTCAAAAACAAGTAGTGGACTAATTTGCTCTAACCGTAGGTTGCTAAGCTAACGATGCTCATTTAGACTAATCTCTTCATCTTTTGCTGGTTAATAACCATTGTCTAACAAGTGACCTTTTTTTTAAATCTGCTAAAGTTTTGCAGACGTTGAAGGCCTTTTTTCAAATTCATTATTACTAGCGGACTACCCAGCTGTTTCACCCTCTGCTAACTGTTTTCCCGTGGGAATAAGACATTTTAATATAGCTTGTGTTCATCAGGGATAATGTCAGATTTTAATGGTAAAAGATTTTTTTAAATCGGTCCAGTAGTTTCGGAGCCTGTTCAATTCAAACAAACAATCAAATATTTCCTATTTGTATAATACTAGCGGCCTTCCCAGCGGTTTTACCCGCTGATAACCATTTTCCCGCGGGAATAAGCCATTTTCCCGCGGGAATAAGCCATTTTACATACATACATACATATATCACGCCTATAGTCCTGTTTAATATTTAGCGTTGTTATGCTGGGGTGGGTTAGGTATTGATGACGGTCTATGAATGCGGCGCGGTGCTCGATCGCACGCGTCGCTCTGGGCGTGTGTTGTCCCTTTCTCACTCGCAGGGCGAGACTGGCGACGTGCGCGCGGACCGCCTGACGGCGCCAAGCGGTGATTTCTGCACCGCAGTCAGTCACTCAAAACCGTTCGGACGGGAGGGTATCGTATTGTGCGGATTTCCCGCCACGCGTTTTGTGATGCCGCGTGTAATGGACGATTCAATTTGAGATCGCGCGTGTTGATGCATCGTATTATTGCGGTTCTCCTGGGTTATACTAGAATACCAGGCTTAGTGATTGTTGGATGTCTCGACGTCTTCCACGTGAGCGTCGCGTTGAATAGGCATCAGGTGGCCATTTTGGCCCGCGTTTGTACGGCCCAAATTCGGGTTGGGTCACGCGTAATGACTAATATCAAAGTGGAATACGAACAGAAGCTGTGAGTGGTTTGACGTGAATAACGCGCCAAGGCTGTAGTGGAATGCTGGGTGTCGATATCTTTTCCACCCAGCCCTGTAAGTACCAACGGAATTCCTATTTGATCCATTCCCTGAACTTCCTTTCTCCGTTGGGTATTTATGCATTTGCGCCGGCACGTGACTGTAAGTGATAAAACTGTTTATTCGTGTTAATGGTGTGTTCCCTTTAGTCATATTTGTTGTACCATATCATTGTGACTCCTTAGTACGAATTGCGGAATTCGTGGGGTGATATAATTTGGAGGTACTTACTTATAATCTAGTGCTAATACGTGTGACGTAACGCCAGATCGGCAGACGGTATTTACTACCGACTTGAGTTATGTAAGGGTTGGAACACATCATTAGCCAATTTCAATCAACTTAGTTAATTAAGTTAAATAGATTTAGGTTCACGTTTAATTCATAGTATGCGCTGCTATATTGTGCAGCGTATGCTATTTAGCGCTGCGTAACGCAGCCATTGTCTGCCCCCAGTTGAACTCCTGGTATTTTGTTCGAAATTTACCTGTGTAAATCGCTTCCACTGCGGGAGTTTAGCTTGGAATTAGAAAATTTTTGGTAGCAGAGCGTGGTTCAGAAAACCACTAGATTTAAGATTATTTTAGTATAAGATTTTTATTTTTAATCTACCTACATAAAAAAAAATATATTTATTGTGATTGTAGTGTGTGCCCTGTGTAGAATATCCTATCGGTAGGATCAGGGCCAATCAATTAGTGAATTGCTTGTTATTATCGTTGTGTTTACCCTGTGCGGATATCCTAACGGTAGGATCAGGGCCGATTGTCTATTATTTTTTTATTGTAAGGTTCGGTGTTACTTTGAGTTGGTACCATGGCTCCCACAATTACACAGCTTCAGGCAAAAATTAGAACGCACCTAATTTGGTTCGCGACTAAGCAGGCGATGGTCGGTCGCGGGGACCGAGAGGATGCACTCATCGCTTGTGCGCAACGGATTGACGAACGGGTCGCGGAGGTGTTGGATTGCCTCACTGGATGTGAGGAGTTATTTGATGGGACGCCTGATGAGGAGGTCAAACTTACGGTCCGGACGAATGTGACCCAGTGCATGGAGATGGGGCAGGAGATCCAGCAGGCGGCTGCTGTGATCACCAGGCGTAGAGCTGGGGAGCCGGACCCACCCCATGGTCCGCGGGGACCGGGGGTGCAAGTGCCCCTGCCGGCTGTGGCGATTCCGGTCTTCCACGGGGACTACACGGATTGGACCCGATTCCAGGATCTGTTTGACAGTGTGATTCATAACCGCACTGACTTGCAGCCGGCATATAAAATGGCACAATTGATGGCCAAGCTGCAAGGTGAGCCCCATGAGCTGGTAAAGCATCTACCAGTCGATGATGCAAGTTACGAGACGGCTCGCGGTTTGCTGATCGAGAGATACAGCAACAAACGTCTCATGATTGACCAACTCCTGGAACAGTGGCTCACCGTGCCGACCATCACACGAGGGACGGACCTCAGGGCCAAGGTCCTTAACCCTGTCTGCGTTGCAGTGAACGCTCTTGAGAGACAGGGGATGCCGGTGTCAGGCTATGATTATATCCTGGTCCACACGTTGTTGCGCCGCCTGCCGAGCGACATGGCCGCTCGTTTTGAACAGTCACACGGAGGTAAGACATCTGATTACCTTCAAGGAGCTCAAGTCCTTCCTCGAGGCCGAGTGCAGGCGGGTAGATGCCCAATTTGGAGAGTCGCCTCACGCGGAGTCTGCGGCCGCTCGCCGCCCGGAACGGCCGGGTGCACAGGCGCGAGACGGTAAGAGTAGGCCACCCAGGCGATACAATGTCGCTAATTTGGAATCGAGGTGTGCCTACTGCAGAGAGGCGGGGCATCAGGTGACTGCGTGTGAGGAGTTCGCTGCACAGCGGGTGCAGAAACGTCGTGGTGTGGTGCAGCAACGGCGTTGGTGCTTTAGGTGTATGGGGCCGCATCAGGTGCGAGAGTGCCCATCAAGCACCAACTGCAGGTACTGCCAGGGTGCCCACCATCAGCTCCTATGCATGAACCGCAGCGGAGATTACGGAGGCAGAGCTGACGCGAGTCAGCGGACGGAGTCTGCCCTACCTAGACGGGAGCAACGCTCCCCACCCCCTCCAAGGAGGAGTCCTCTTCCACCAGGGTTTCAGGGACGAGGCCAGGGACATCAGCAGGTGATGCCCCCTTCACCACGCGCGAGACAGTCACCACCTCGGCAGCAGGTGCCGGAACAGGGTAGGTGGTCACAGGTCCAAGGTCAGGGGCACCCATCACAGATACGTGATGCTACGGGCGGGTGCCAATACCAGGGCCAGTACATGCAGTACTCGGCGGGACTGAACAACATGGTGAGGTCTCATGACCCACGCATGCCTCTCCCCTTGGCTGAGCACCCGCGGCTACAGGCGCATCCACGGTACGCGCGCCTGCCGCAGGGTTACTATAAGCTGCCAGCCATGGCGTACAGGACCAGAGGTCCCTATCAGCAGGAGTGGGACCCACTCGAAGGTGTACGGAGAGAGGGGACCCCCCCGCAGGACGCGGACACTCCGCGCTTAGGTTCCTGCTAGGTAATCGCCGCCTACACGCCAGCTTCGGCCCCCCGGCCAATTACGGTATTGTTGCCTACGGCAATGATTTGGGTATGGGGATACGGTGGCCGCAGCATACAGGTAAGAGCCTTGTTAGATACAGGGGCTCAGGGTTGTATTGTGTCTAGTAAGCTGGTGAGTAGGCTACGCTTAAATATAAGGCCCACAACGGATGGGGCTGTAGGTATTGGAGGTGTAGATGTGCCTGACGTTCGGGGTCAGGTGAGCTTCGAGTTCACATTAGGTAATACAGGTACAGGGGTCAGCTATCATGCCTCAGCAGTGGTGCTGGATGATGTGGTAGGGAAACTTCCTCAGGTTTGGTTACCGTCAACGGTACGAGGGTTAACCACAGGCTTAGAGTTAGCTGATCCTGAATTTGATACTCCTGGTACGGTGGACGTTCTCCTCGGGTCAGACGTCCTCGGGAGATTCTGGTGTGGCAGAAAACGGGTACTTCAGCAAACTGGTTTAGTGGCCGTTGATACCACAGGGGGTTATGTTATTTTTGGCCCAGTTTGGAGACCTCAGGACCTACCAGAGGGCGATACGGTTCTCTATGGTAGTGTGTTGTCGGAGGTGCTGCAGAGGTTTTGGGAGTCTGAGGAGCCACCCACAGCGGATAGACGGAAGCCAGAGGATGACGAGTGCGAGCTGTTCTATCAGTACAACACTGCACGAAGTTCGTCAGGTAGGTTTGTTACCAGGCTGCCATTTCTCCCAAACCGCCCCTCCTTAGGTAGTTCGCGACAGATCGCGGAACGGAGACTACTGGCTATGGAGAGAAAGATGAAGCGAGATGCAGCACTTCGGCAGAAGTATATCGAATTCATGAGGGAGTACCTAGAGTTAGGCCACATGTCGGTGTCCAGCATAGATTGGAGGTGTGTCGAGCATTACTACATACCACACCTGGCTGTTTTGAAGTCACCGGAGGCGAAGATACGGGTAGTGTTTGACGGTTCTGCTCCTACATCGAATGGTGTGTCTGTGAACCAGTGTCTGCACGCGGGTCCCAAGTTGAACCGGGACATTGTGGACATCCTCACAGATTTTCGGTTGCACCAAGTAGCGTTCGTCGCAGACGTCAAAATGATGTTTCGCCAAACAATTATACACCCAGATGACCGTCGGTACCAGCTGATTTTGTGGCGTGAGAGCCCTGACGAGCCGATGGTCACTTATGAGCTTAACACGGTAACGTATGGTCTGAAGCCAAGTCCGTTTTTGGCAGTACGCACGCTGCGAGAGTTGGCCGCACAGGAAAGGGTAAGATTCCCTCGAGCCGCAGCAGTACTGGATCGCGACGTCTACGTGGATGACATCTGCACGGGTGCAGATAGCGTGCAACAAGCACTGCTCCTACGAGACGAGCTGATCGCGATCATGGAATCAGGAGGTTATGAGTTGCGGAAATGGCTGTCCAGCTGTCCAGAGCTCCTGGCCGGGTTGCCAGGTGAGTTCCAGCAGGACCCGCACCTTTTCGAGAACCCGGACAATCCAAATACGTTGAGCATCCTAGGGGTGCAATATAGGCCAACGCATGATGTCTTTACGTATCAGATCGAGCCAGACCTTTTGCAGAAGACTTGGACGAAGCGTTCGGTATTATCGACGATCGCCAGAACTTTCGATCCTAACGGGTGGATCGCACCGGTAACGTTCATGGCGAAGTGCTTCTTGCAAAGGTTGTGGCTAGCAAACTTGGGTTGGGACGACCAGCTCTCCGGAGAGCTGTTGAATGATTGGACCAAGTTTGTGACCACCTTACCAGGGATCGTACGCATCGCCATACCTCGCAAGTTGCTCCCATCGGTGGGATGTAAGGCTACCCTACATGGGTCTTGTGATGCCTCGGAGCGAGGGTACGCGGCAGCTGTCTATTTGCGGACAGTCAGTTCAACGGGAACTGTAGACGTGCGTCTAGTTATGGCCAAGAGTAAGGTGGCTCCGGTTAGGACAAGATGGACCATTCCAAAGTTGGAATTGGCGGGAGCAGCGCTTCTCACGCGCTTGCTACATCATGTCGCTAGTAATCTACGCGGTACCATCAATTTGGATGAAACGGTGTACGCATGGACCGACAGTAGGATAGTTCTGTGCTGGTTACAGACGTCGGTACATACTCTTGAGGTTTTCGTGGCAAATCGGGTGTCACAGATTAAAGGATCGGAAACTCCGTTGGTATGGAGACACGTACCGGGAGAACAGAACCCAGCGGACTGCGCCTCACGGGGATGTAGGGCCCCTGATTTGGTAGGTCACTCACTGTGGTGGGGACCTCAGTGGCTGACTGAGTCACCTGAGAGATGGCCATACAATGAGTGCGGGTCGCCGCTTGGGCCACCTGATCGAGGTTTGCGAGTGAACGTAGGGCAGATCGTACCTAAGCCTAGTGCGGCTTTCTTGCTGGAACGATACAGCTCCCTCGACAAACTTCTAGGGGTGACAGGTTGGATCAAACGGTTCGTGAACAACTGTAGAAAACCTCAAGCAGAACGGAACTTGGCACCTGTCCTCTCGCCTGCGGAGCGGAATGCGGCTCTAAGTTTATTGGTTAGGGTCGTCCAGGCGGAACATTTTGAGGAAGAGGTCAGGCTGCTCAGGGATGGCCGTGGAAAGCTGAAGGGAGGTCTTGTGCGCCTCAACCCGTTCGTGGACGAGCATGGAATGCTCCGGGTTGGAGGTAGACTTCGGAACGCTAACCTGCCCTTTTCAGCACGGCATCCGCTGTTACTCCCAAAGAAGGGACCTTTGGTAGAACTTATAGTTAGGGATCGTCACCAGAAAAACTCGCATGCGGGCTGCAATGCACTTTTGGCTATTCTGCAGCGCGAGTTTTGGATCTTGTCTGGACGACGTACGGTACGGAGCATTGTGTTTCGGTGCTTGCCTTGCTATCGGTTGAAGGCAGCCACAATGCAACCTCAGATGGGAGATCTCCCACCGGACCGGGTGACGGAAGCCTGGACGTTTGCGGGTGTGGGAACGGACTTTGCGGGGCCTTTTATGGTAAAGGCATCACGCCTTCGCAACGCGAAGTCAATCAAGGCGTATTTGTGCGTGTTTGTGTGCCTAGCAACCAAGGCCGTCCACTTGGAACTCGTGGCCGACCTCACTACGGAGGCTTTCTTAGCAGCTTTAGATAGATTTGTGTCGCGAAGAGGGCGACCAGCGCTGATCAGGTCGGACTGTGGTACCAACTTTAAGGGCGCTGATCGATGTATGAAAGAAATTATAACGTTTTTATCGGAAAACGAGGAAGCTATCGGCACGAGCCTCTCCCGTCAGGGCATTAACTGGGTGTTCGATCCACCAGGATGCCCCCACTGGGGTGGTATATTTGAAGCGGTTGTAAAGTCCGCTAAGACGCATTTGATGCGCGTTATAGGTTTAACGATATTAACCTTTGAGGAGCTAGCGACCGTGTTTTGTAAAATTGAGGCCGTTCTCAATTCACGTCCTTTGTGTCCGCTTAGCTCAGATCCGAATGATCTGGAGGCCCTGACACCAGGGCATTTCTTAATTGGCCGACCACTTAACGCCTTGCCAGAGTACCCCTACACAGAGGTCAGTAGCAATCGTTTGACGCGTTATGAGTTGCTGCAGCAAATGTCTCAGAAGTTTTGGAAGCGATGGTCGCTTGAGTATTTGCACATTCTGCAGCAACGCCTTAAGTGGACGGACAGAACTGAACCCCCTCGCATCGGAGATCTCGTTCTGGTTAAGGATGCCAACCTGCCGCCACTGCGATGGCGCAGAGGGCGCATTCTCAACTTGTTCCCAGGTAGTGATGGCACTCCTCGAGTCGCGACAGTTCAGGTAGGGGATTCAGTTCTTAAGCGAGCAATAGCAACGCTATCTCGTCTCCCCAGTAGTGAATAGGCCTAAGGGATTCGGCCTAGGGCGGGTGAATGTTTAATATTTAGCGTTGTTATGCTGGGGTGGGTTAGGTATTGATGACGGTCTATGAATGCGGCGCGGTGCTCGATCGCACGCGTCGCTCTGGGCGTGTGTTGTCCCTTTCTCACTCGCAGGGCGAGACTGGCGACGTGCGCGCGGACCGCCTGACGGCGCCAAGCGGTGATTTCTGCACCGCAGTCAGTCACTCAAAACCGTTCGGACGGGAGGGTATCGTATTGTGCGGATTTCCCGCCACGCGTTTTGTGATGCCGCGTGTAATGGACGATTCAATTTGAGATCGCGCGTGTTGATGCATCGTATTATTGCGGTTCTCCTGGGTTATACTAGAATACCAGGCTTAGTGATTGTTGGATGTCTCGACGTCTTCCACGTGAGCGTCGCGTTGAATAGGCATCAGGTGGCCATTTTGGCCCGCGTTTGTACGGCCCAAATTCGGGTTGGGTCACGCGTAATGACTAATATCAACGTGGAATACGAACAGAAGCTGTGAGTGGTTTGACGTGAATAACGCGCCAAGGCTGTAGTGGAATGCTGGGTGTCGATATCTTTTCCACCCAGCCCTGTAAGTACCAACGGAATTCCTATTTGATCCATTCCCTGAACTTCCTTTCTCCGTTGGGTATTTATGCATTTGCGCCGGCACGTGACTGTAAGTGATAAAACTGTTTATTCGTGTTAATGGTGTGTTCCCTTTAGTCATATTTGTTGTACCATATCATTGTGACTCCTTAGTACGAATTGCGGAATTCGTGGGGTGATATAATTTGGAGGTACTTACTTATAATCTAGTGCTAATACGTGTGACGTAACGCCAGATCGGCAGACGGTATTTACTACCGACTTGAGTTATGTAAGGGTTGGAACACATCATTAGCCAATTTCAATCAACTTAGTTAATTAAGTTAAATAGATTTAGGTTCACGTTTAATTCATAGTATGCGCTGCTATATTGTGCAGCGTATGCTATTTAGCGCTGCGTAACGCAGCCATTGTCTGCCCCCAGTTGAACTCCTGGTATTTTGTTCGAAATTTACCTGTGTAAATCGCTTCCACTGCGGGAGTTTAGCTTGGAATTAGACAAGTCCCTTTCGGGGTAGGCAGAGCATAAATGGCCGTGAAAAACGGTAATTTACGCCACGTCTGACAAAAGTTCGAGGGTCAATCAGATAACTGTGTATCACTATAGTGACAGGTTGTCAGCCCATCGCCTAAAATTGCAATACACACCCTCGAGTCCCTTAGTCGCTTCTTACGACACCCACGGGCAAGAAAGGGGGTGATGCTATTCTAAGCCGGCATCACACGGGTAATTCTAAGCCGGCATCACACACTTTTCCCGTATAAAATATAGCCCATGTTCATCAGGGATAATGTAGAATTGTAATAGTAAAAGATTTTTTAAATCAGTCCAGTAGTTTCGAAGCCTATTCAATTCAAACAATCAAATCTTTCCTCTTTACAATGTTAGAATAGATTACAACTTATAGTCTTGCTCTCATATTCTTACTTTTTATCTCTGATTGTTTTGTATTAGGTACTAAAATTAAGGTTTCTAGGTTTTTATTGCACACGTCAACATTGGAATTTGTTGGTTATAAAATACTGATCATTAATTACAAGAAATGGCAAAACTCTTATCAGCTTCATTGATATTCAACAAAAGAGTTATATATATTTATTACGTTATTTTTCTTCATGGAAATTTAAAACAAAATCTATATATTTTATTAATCCAAAAATTTGGACTATGTAGATGATTGTCTAGATTATTTCGGTATTCTTCTCACTACTACCCTACTACTTTTCATCATCATTATCAGCCCACATCCACCCTCTGCAGGGTATAGGCTTCTTCCCCATTGCGCCCATCCTCATGAACTAAACTCTTCCATAGAGATCCTGTAAACTTGGTGATATCATCGGACCACCGGGCTGATGGTCTGCCCGCTGACCTTTTTGTTCCCCTTGGTCACCATTCTGTGACTGCTTTTGTCCAACGTCCGTCAAACTTCCTTGCCACGTGTCCTGCCTCTGTCCATCTCAATCTTGTGATTCGCTTTCGACTTTCGTCCTACGTCAAATTTTGACGTTTGGAACGCGATCAACGAGGGAGATGCTTAGCATAGCGCGTTCCATTGCTCTCTGTGCTACTTTTACTTCTATATAGGTACACATGCCTTTATTCCTTGCGGGGAAGGAAGAGCGAAATATTTGAGGGCCGTTTCAGATAAATAGTGTATCACTATAGTAACAGGACACATGAAACCATTGTAATATTCATGATTTTTATGAATAATAATTATGTATTGGTATTCATTTTCATAGTGGTAGGTACGAAATGTTGTTCTCCTTTTGAGTTTGCTTCATTCTCACTTTGTAGTGGAACCGCTTCTTTTTCTCTTTGTTTACTCTCTGGTTGGCCGGTAAAGAATGCCGCGTGGCATTAGACCCGTCTTTTGTACGGTGTGTAATAAAGTATTTAAATAAATAAACCCTTGAGTCTCTTAGTCGCCTCATACGACACCCGCGGGAAAAAAATCTTTTACTTCTACTTCTAGTTAACATAAAATAGTTAAGTTAACTTTTGAGCCCTTCCCTACCTACTCAATTTACGTAACAATTTTGCTTCTATCATCACCTTCTGGCGATCCATTAACTAAATTACCTTAACCGAGTATAAATCTCCGTTCCGCCATATTTCACAGTATATCTAATCTAGGGCCAAGGTTACACAAAGTATAAACATATACAGCAAATATACCGACCGTCGTATGATGATATCATCCATGTAAAGTTGTGCTGTGGACATACATCATTTAACTCACAATGTTGTACAAGCATAATAATTAAAAAATTAAAAAACACGACTGATTTCTGAGATAAAGTCTAGCCATACTATTATATATTCTGTGGTCTAGCCTATGACACTCGGGATAATGTGAGGATTCTTCCAATACCATTTCAATTCGAATCTGTACTTTAAAGAACCACACATAGGTATATACCTACATACATAACTGAAATCTACAGATATTACTCTCGTTTTTTGGTTAGGCAGTCGTGTAAAGAATATAAATTACTTAGATAAATGCTTGATTCCTGTTAGTACGGGTCCTATTCGGTAAGTACGATACCATCTGGCAGAAAGCATGAAATTTGGTACATATATAGCTTACAGATGTGTGCTTCAGGAAAAGAAGGGAACCAGGTCGAGGCCCCCCTGGTTCCCCCCCTTCTCCCCCCTTTTATGCCCCAATTTTCAGTTTTTCGGATTTTTATTTAAAACGACTAAAGATAGAAGAAAACCGTCAAGGCAAAAAATATTCCTTATAAAATTGTCTATATACCAGTCTTTGGAAGTATGTTGATACGATTTATAGTTTTCAAGATATGCTTACATTTATTTTATTATTGCAAGAAATAATGACTTTAATATTAAGATGACACCATAAGCGAGCTCCCACGGAGTTGATGGGATGGGGTGGAACAGTTCAGGTGGAAGGAGGGAATAGGAGGGGGGAGGCGGGCGTTGTGTGTTATGTATGTATTATATGAATATATTATATACTTATAGAGAGATATACTTATATGTTATCATTAAATGTTATTATATTTTGCGAATGCATTGGTATAACGAACGTAGTAGTGCTAGGTTTTGAGTGACTAAGTAAAACATAAGTCTAGGATATTAATTTATTACCCTACCAGATCCTTTCGACCCGATTGCTGAGAGCTTGCCGCCTGGCCATAATTTGCCATGGTCGGTTGGGAAATCTTTAAAGTTTAAATAGACCTCGGACTCAGACCGGCCGGAGCAAGGAAAACATGACCAAGTGGGGTTTCTTGAAGGGTTCCGATGTAAACTGTGTTGTTATGATGGAGTTCAAACAATGAACCACCTAACATTGTGTTCTGCGTGCCCTAGCACCTGCACGCAGGACGATCTTATCACAGCGTCTGTCAGCGCTGTCATCGTAGCCAAGTTCTGGGCCGCGACGGTGTACTGTCTGCCATCGACACGCTTAGAAGAAGATTAATACATACATACATACATACATATAATCACGCCTCTTTCCCATAGGGGTAGGCAGAGACTACATCTTTCCACTTGCTACGATCCTGACATACCTCTTTCGCTTCTTCAACATGCATCAATCTGTTCATACATGCTCGTCGGTTTAGGGTACTCTTGACCTGACCTTTCTTTAGGACGTCCCCGATCTGATCCAAGTACGTGCGTCTTGGTCTTCCCCTTCCAACGTTCCCATCCACACTCGCCATATACACCTGTTTCGTTAACCTTCTTTCATTCATTCTCTCAATGTGACCAAACCATCTCAGCATTCCTTTTTCTATACCAGTCACTACGTCTTATTTTATACCGCAACGTTCTCTAATCACACTATTCCTTATCCTGTCACTCAATTTCACTCCAATCATACTTCTTAGCGCTCTCATTTCTACCGCATTTATTCTACTTTCATGCTTTATTAGCTAAGATTAATTTATAACATATTTATTCAATTAAAATCACAATTATCTCCCACGCACTTGCAAAGGCCAGTACAAGGAAGACCTGACTTCCTGCATTGGCACCGACCCCTACTGCAGGTGGTTAATTCCTTTAGGGAGGCTGCTGTTCTTTCATTGTGCTCCATAATGGAGACCAGAGACCATTTTCTTTTCTCCAACCCTAATCTTCGAAACTGGGATATTCTGGATTATGTATGAAACTCTGACCCCAGGTGAAGCCGGCTAAGAAAGACGCCCTTTTTGTGTGTAACCTATCCATGGCCCGTGCCTTAACTAATCATATCAGCACAGAACACCAATATGTTTAAAAACAAACATGATGAACACTTAAAAATATAAAATGAAAAGAGATAAAGTGAACTATGAACAGTGTGATACAGGCACCATCAGTTGTTACAACTGCCTGCCTGATAAAATATAATAATAATAATAAATAAGCCATCATTACGTAGAACTGTTTCGCCTTTTGTTGATAAAATCGTCCTTTTGTCATATTGAACTTGCTGGAGCCCATCAGATAGGAAATTAAAAAGTTCTATTTTATTGTCAGAACAGCGGAGAAATTTTTGCTAGTTTTTTGGTAGCTTCCCTGCTGCTGTGACCCTTTGTCGACCTCCTTCTCCTCTCTTTTCTCTGGTAGTATTCTTCAAGCTGTCCTCTTTGTACACGTCAAAAATTACATCAATTCTGTTCCCTTTGTAGTAGTATTCTGTAGTCTTCGAACGTTATATTGGTATCTCCAGAAGTGACGAGAATATTTCCATTTTAATATCATACCTAACTTACATACACATACACATACACATATCACGCCTGTAATCCCTTGCGGGGTATGCAGAGCGTAAACGGCCGCAAAAAACGAACATTTGCGCCACGTCTGACAAATATTTGAGGGTCATTGGAAAAATTGTGTGTTGCTTTAGTGACAGGTTGTCAGCCCATCCCTAAAACTGCAATACACACCCTCGAGTCCCTTAGTCGCCTCTTACGACTCCCACGGGAAAGAAATAGGGTACCTACTAAACTAAATTACCTACTTAATAAAATAAAATTATATCTACGTGCCGTGTCCCAGTGGTCCGGTGGCGCCCCTTCGTGTATGCTTAGATCTTCGAAACTACGCAACGGATTTCTATGCGGTTTTTGCGATTTGATAGCTGAAGAGATTCAAAAGGAAGGTTTGTATAAAATACATGCCAAAACAAAGTCTTAGTAAGCAGGAAAACGGTTAGCAGCGGGTGAAATCGCTAGATGGGCCGCTAATTCCTCACAAAATTGGAGTAAATGTAAGCATATCTTGAAAACTATAAGTCCTATCAACATACACCCAAAGACTGTTATATAGATAATTTTATAAGGAATATTTGTTTCCTTGGCGGTTTTCTCCTATCTTTACCCATTTCCAATAAAAATAAAAATAACTGAAAATTGGGACATAAAAGGGGGGGTAAGGGGGGGAAACAGGGGAGCCTCGACGTGGTTCCCTTCGTTTATTGAAACACATATATGAAAGCAACATACATGCCAAGTTTCATGCTTTCTGCCAGATGGTATCATACCTCCATACAAAGTCACAAATTGGGACCCGGACTATGTGGGATTGTCGCTGTCAAACCGATTCATAGAATTAACCTTCTTAATGTCTTTCCAAAGAAAATATAACTGTTTGGAGCACATTTAAAAAAACATTTAAATCCTTTTTTAAATCTTTTTCCTTGGGACACCAAGTCGACCAACTTAGACGTTTTTAATAACAGTTTATTGTTATATCATCAACGTAAAGCTGTCGTTGGACTAATGCATCTATTTTTACTAGTTGAGGTTGAGATCATCCTTATCTGTGGAACAAGTACTCAGGTAGGAATCTAATTGATTTGTCTGATTTTCCTCATTGGAAATAAACAGAAAATTTGTACCTATTGGTCGTTTTACCTATTCACTTAACTGATTTTTGATCATGATCATAGCGTTTGTAGACACATTAAATATACGTACTTTACTATCGTCAATAGCCCGCTGTTCGCCATTTATTTATGTTTCCCACATGTACTTTCATAGACTTTGGGTCGACTGCATTCAAAGGCTGTCCAAAACTCTTTCCGTCTTAGTAGATCAAAATCTAGCTTATATTCAAGTGTAGGTACTATCAGCATTACCTCAAGCTACGCTTGTAAGGAATCGACAAAAATCTGGTTTGACATACACCAGTACTGATTCCTTAAATGAGTAACTCTGTGCTGTTGAAAGTACACGAAAAGAAAAAAAAAAAAAAAAAAAAAAAAGAGAGAGTACTTACCTCTCGATCTACTTGACTTTCAAAAGAAAATGTTTCTTAACAACGAATAACAAGAGCTTTACACATCACTCACTAGCCCTGTCACAACAGCTGTTCCATCCTGCTCATAATGTTAAATGTAAACCATCATACAATAATTACATGCATGTGCATAGGAAATCACCTGTCCAATGGCCATCGTCCATCGTTTTCATCGCCATCAGAGCGAAACGTACTGTTCATGGCACAAACAATTTAAACAAATTATACTAGCCATAGCTGGTTTGACAAGGTATGTTAATTTGCGTGCCCTAATATAGCCAGCAATAGATGACAATATCCAGTGAAATTCAATTGCCAACGTTACCTATTTTGTAATCGAATTTTTGTGCACACACTAGCACACACGCAATAGTATGATGCAAGGAGAATAAGTAACATGCGATTATTAGGGTAGGTTTTTTCGATTGTTTTAGGTTTAATTTAAAGTAAGAGGATTAAACTTTGTTATTTGCACATACAGCTGCAATAGCTTTTCATGAATTACTTCTTCATGTATCTCATCACTGGTTATCAATTTATATGCATCCTACCTATCTCAATAAAATTTCTACATCCCATCACTCTCTATCAATTTATTCCTGTCGGGTCTTTATTCATTCCTACATGTCATTGAGTGCTTTTATATAATTTGATAGCTATCAGCATCGTAAACATTCTTCTACATCCTTCCACATCCATTCCAGATCGTCCTATCTGCCACTCGTGCGCAGATTACTAATACGAGTAATATAAGTTTGAATTACAAACACTTAAGCCTAAGTTCACGTCACATCCGGTCGGGATAGGATATGACGCCATTATCATAAGATCATGAGGTGCTATTATGGTGGGATTGATGGTATGTTGCGTGTTAAATTACTAGGTAAATCATACGAGAAGTTGTGGGATATTTTCTGGCATGAATTTGGGAGTGTATTATTGCGATTGTGATACAAATTTGATTTATGTAGTTTGATTTCCACATTAAGCAGCAGATAGGATATTTTAGGCGATGGGCTGACAACCTGTCACTACGGTGATACACAATTTTCCGAATGACCCTCAAATATTTGTCAGACGTGGCGTAAATGACCGTTTTGGTGGCCATTTACGCTCTGCCTTCCCCGCAAGGAATAACAGGCGTGATATGTGTATGTGTAGGATATTTTCTTGTGAAGTTTATTCCATCTTAGGTATTAAATTTAGACTTTACCATCCAGACATCTTCAAAGTGCAATTTAAAGTGACCAATTTCATCAAGTTTACGATCAGTCACACTAAACTGCAGTCTGTGGTAGAAGACTAGCAGAGCACTGTAGCCAAGTAGTAAACTTTAGTGCTTTATGGGTAGTAAGTTAGTTCACAGTGACTGGCGCCAATATAAAGCACGTTAAGGTTTTGAAAGAGGCAGGAATTTGTGAATATCCATGATTATTACAACACTGAAGCACGAAAAACTTGAGTGATCCACCGTTATAAGAAGTTATAAATAGTCAGGTAACTACCAAACAAATATAAATCATTATAGACTTGCATGACGACCTACTAAAAACTGTAATGGAAGGAAAGATCGAGGGAAGAAGAGGGAGAGGGCGACCTAGACGAGCGTATATGGACGAAATCAAAGAAAAATTAGGTGTCATGTCGTTTAAGGAAGTCAAAGAGAAGGCTCAAAATAGAGCAGATTGGATATTACTCCACCGACAAGAGCGAGGCTCTTAAATTAATGATGATGAGACTTGCACCGCATCATTTTGTTTTTAATAGCCAGGGCAAAGGCTTCCCTTTTTCACGCTACCAGTCTCGGTCTTAAATATTTATTTAATTTAATATTTAAATGCAGTAGTTTTAAAAATTACCTTATTAAAATAGATTTCTTTCTCAGTATTTACATAAAATATGTTCACAAAAATATTAAAGAACTAGACTTTAATACCAATCTTTGGAAAACCCATCCAGTTCGTCTCGCCATCAGGTCTGGGCCTCCCGCGACACAGGATCGCGAACAGTGGAAGAAGGGGGAGGGACGCCTTTGCCCAGCAGTGATAAGATAAGATAAGACTTTAATAGCAGAAATGCTAAATTGTGTAAAAAGGTACCTACCTACCTATTAATTTGAAAAACACTGTCGTCTTATCGGTACTGAGCACGACGACAGTGCCTTTTTTTATAGAAGTCTTCTCACGACCGAGAAAGTCGTGGGAAGTATAAACTGTATAAGGTTTTGTTTACATGGACTTCATATTGCGGATGTTACGATTGAATCTTCTCTTCTGCTAATTGGCGTAAGTATCTTTTTATGTGGCATTTGTGCATCATCGTTGCGTCTTCCATCGATCCTTATAAGATCTGTAATCGATTCAGTTTCCCATACAAAAGAGAGGCTTTCATGACCATACAGTGATAATTGGATCAAAATTAATCATAATACAGCCATTATTTTTGATACACCTTCGAAACTGTCTATTATGCTATTTACGTCTCAAAGTTTAATTTCTGGAATATTTTTGTAAGTTTATTATGTAACGAATTTTCCCATAATGCAGGAACTCCATATAACACGGCACGTTGTGTCTACACGAACACGACTCTATACAATCTTGTAGTACAAACAAAGGTTGCAATTTTAGGCGATAGGCTGACAACCTCAAATACTTGCGGCCGTTTCGTTTACGCTCTGCCTACCTTGCAAGGGATATAGGCGTGATATATGTATGTATGAATCTTCTTTTTCTGTAGGCACTCCATATAAACACGACCCGTCGTGTCTACACGATTCTTTACAATCTCGTAGTACAAACAGTTTTTGTTTTCATTTCATTGCGTGCTTGTGTTGTCTATAATTTCTTCCTATGTGCATTATGGCGTGCCACACCACTCTCTTAAGTTTTTACTTAGTTTTTTACTCGTGTTATTACTATTACTGCTATTCCATAAGTAAGCATTTGCGTAATAATGTAATTGGAATAAGTAAATGTACTTTCTTCAACAGTTTTTCGTTTACTTTCGCTTACGTTAACATTTTAGCTATAGCCTTTCTCTCTTAATTATCTTAACATTAGGTACAACAATAATATCACACTATCTTCATAAAGAGGAAAGATTTGTTTTTGGATGTACAGTATCAGAAACCATTGACCTACTTTGAACATTTTAGCTTGGCTTACTTTACTATTTTATTATTTTTACTGTACCGTACATAACAAACATATCCTAAAATATACTGAGGATGAAATATTACGGGTGACCGATAGCGAAAACTCAGAAGGGGTTGGTGATAAGGAACACAAGGAATATAGGTCGAAATCCATGGTCGCAATATGTAAAAGGGACGATCAGCTGATTTGAGTTACTATGCGGGAATAAAATATTTTTGTCTTATTTCGACCTATATTCCTTGGGGAAAGTTATTCCTTACCACCAGCCCGTAGTCTGATTTCAGTATCAATAACTAGTAAAATTTCACCCGATAAAGACATTATTTTACTGCGCAAAAACACGACTTGCCAAATATAAAAATAAATAAACACTTACTTTAGGAGTTTATTTTAAAGCGATAATAATTATGTAACCTATCAAAATCAACACAAGAACAAAATTTATTTCGAAACGTTATTTATAAAAATTCTAGGTAATCTGTCTTAATGATCAATTATTTACACTTACGGCTTACGCAGAGATAATCACTTAATTCTGACATTACGAAAGTACATAACCGTTTATTTATAAATTACCTCTAGGAAGTAGGTAGGTAAAAGTTGTTTAAAATAACATGTTGTCAATTTAACCCATTAACATTTTATTAAAATACTCGTATTTTATCCGTACTAATATTATAAATCTGAGAGTTTGTGTGTGTATGTATGTATGTTTGTTACCTCTACACGCTCAAATGGCTTGACCGATATGGATGAAATTTAGAACACAGGTAGAGTATAACCTGGAATAACATATAGGACTTTTAACCGCGGGAAAACTATTACCACGGGAAAATGAGTGGCAGCGGGTGAAACCGCAGGGCAGAAATCTAGTATGCCAAAAAAACATTGTAAAGAATATGATATGACATCTTACAAAGAAATTCTTTGATGTCAAATTCATCTGAAAAATATTATAACTACCTAATGATCGATCGCCAACCGAAATTGATTTATTTTATTAATAAATGTTTCCTATTACCATTTTATGAAAGACGTCGTTTGTATTTGTGTTTTTGGCGATAAAAGGGAAGGTGAAAAGAAGTGTAGTTTGCTTGCTCTAAATTTTAGTCATACCTAAACCTGCAAATAGGGTTTCCCTTTATTCATTTTTAACTCTTCCCTAGTCGCTCGATAGATGGCGCTGTACTTGGTACGTTAAATTTAGAAATCACATAATATCTCGTTTTTTTTCACATGGATGTTTGAGATCGTTAAACGAAACGAAACTTATCATTGTTACATCACTCGCATCACAAAAATATTTACTTTCATGGATTTTCCTGCATATTAACGAAAACCACGACGAATAGAACGTACAAACAAAACAGAGTATTAATTAATAACAAAGCGCGAAAAACGAGGATAGATTCTGAAAGAAAAACTTGTTTTTCCTTTTTTTGGCTTTCGAATCAAGTAACGTAGTCAGTTCAACGCCATCTACAGAGTTTTTGGAAACTAAACTTTTTTTTTTCAAAAAGTAAATCCCTATTATTGTAACTTATAGCAATGCAAGAATGTAGGTTCGTCAATTCCGCAGTTACTATACATTTAAACTACTAATATGTATTAAAGTATTGCATCTGTTTTATGCAAATGTCTTTGGAAGCTGTATTACCGTTACTTGGAATTCCACAATGTGGGAAAAGCGAGTTTCTTATTCTTAGTATATTGTCTAAACTGAGCGTATGTTCTGAAATAACTTGATTAAAATAGAAAGAAAGTTAAGGGAAATTTCCGCAATCTACTGTTCTGAATCGGGATCCATTTATACTGGTTACTTTTGGGTGCCCAGTACGGCAACAAATCAGCTGTAACAAACTAGCTGACCTCTTAAATGGTTATTCGTCCTGATTATGTTCAGTATATTCATATAATACCAAGATGTGAAGTTTATGATCCATAACTCTATTACATCGCTTTTGTTGTGAATATTAAATTTATTTTATTATTTATTTAAGAGCCCGTGTTGTCCCACTGCAGGGCAAAGGCCTCTCTCCTATTTGTGAAAAATAAATAAATTATTTTATTTTATTGTCTAAAAGAACTCATACGGTATGAGCATCGTAAATGTTTCTTTTATTTTATAGATTATCAACATGAGTAACAAACAAAATTGACACCTTTAATTTAGTACCATGTTAAAAAACAATAAGTACAAAATGTTTACAAACAAACTAAACTCCATAAGTAGTCGCAAAAGAAAACACATCAAGCCCCCTAATGATGTTTTGATGCATCCACAATTATTGTGTCTAAGAAATGCGAAATGAAATGAAAACGGTATATAATTTGCTTAATGACTTCAGAGAAACTCACGGCACAAGTTTTAAGTTGTTTATGAGTTCTAATAGCTAGTTTAGTATTAAAGCTTATTTGTTAGAAATGTTGCACGGATAACTAGTGTACCAAGTTCGATTTCCATGATATAACAACGTATATAATCCTCTTCTTCAAAAACATGATTTAAATACGATGCGACAAAAACCAATTCTAATAACTCTTAAAATTGTGTCACTGTCACTTCAATAGATCTTATTAATAGCTGTGATACTCTAAAATGTAAAAAAAAGTGATGGGACTACAGAAAATTATTTGAAGGCACATATCTGTGAAAGTGAATTATGAACGCTTATCAGTTTGGAACCTTATAAAGTAGTGAGTAAAACCACAAAATGGATAGTCATGGGGAATCCAGGAGTTCCAGAGCCAGTGATTCACCTGGAGATACCATGAACGATGTCTATGCGGCTTGGCGTAAGTTGCACTTGTTAAATTCTAGCTTGTTAGTACTTACTTAGTTAAGTTACTGTATTGGTGGGCCCCATGTCCTATATGTAATATACCTAAGTAACTTGAGGTACTGCTGATTATAAATTTGTGTAAACTTAGAGTAACATTCATAGAAAATACTCCTGTCCACGTTACTGACTAAAACAGCTTATTTAAAATAGCACTGGCACTTACCGTTAAATAAGTCTAGAAAAGCATAGAAGCTTTCATAGACAATGTTATTCATGTCATATCTTAAATATTCTATGATTTCCGAGCCACTTCGCAAAGTTCCTTGTATGCTTATCCGCCATTGTTTATTAGCCGCTTAATTTTGACAGATACCGCGTAAAATCATAGATTTAAGAGGTCATTATCTTCTATCCTTGTCTAAGCCTATTTGACGGAACGTGACAGTACTTAATATTTTTAAATTAGAGATTTTAGTCGGTAACATGAAATTGAGACTATTGTCTAGCTAGTTTCGTAGCACCTTGAACTGCTCCTTTATTTAACTTTAGTCAACTTCAAGTTGAAATAACAAAGTTAAGTTAAAATGTGTTATGAAACTTAAGATTCTTTGATAATATAGCCAGCATAATACGTTAACTTCTGCACCGACAAAGTATGCAATATTTTGTCCTTCACTGATCATATCACGTTGTCACATATGCATGATGTTATTCTTTATAGTAGCAATCTTGATATCCTAAGATAGAGGCTTCGTTTTTTGCCGCCTCCTTGTTTTTACCCGACTACGGCAAAGCAAAAAGGAGGCGGTTATGATTGTCATTGTGACTTCCAGAAGTTCAAGTTACCTTAATATTCTGATTTTTATAGATAAATACGATGTAATGTCCTTGCCCCCATTATTTGAAATAATGTCTATATCATTAAAATTATGGAAATTGTGAATTGGTGATTTCCCGTAGCTAGATATTTATTTAGGCCAGCACGCGTATAAATGTTTTTAAGGTGCTATTAAGTTCAGAGCAAATATTTTGAGGATAAATTCTACACGTCGAACTGAACTACTTTCCCCAAGGAACATAGGTTGAAATTCAAATATAAAAATTGGAGTATTTGTAGGGAAACAAATTAAATGTTTTTTATGGGAAATCATTTTTTTAATGATATTTCGACCTATGTTCCTTGAGAAAGGTACTTCAGTCTCACCCAAACTCACCCTAAATATATTTGCACTGAATTTAATAAAAACTTATATGTAAGAGTTGAACAAGTATTCAATGGCTCGTAAAACTTAGTCAAAATGTCCTTTTTGTAGTACAGCAGTCATAAAATGTCGAACGTATGTTGCTTAATGCAATTTAAGCACACCCACTGAATTAATGGATATGCTAAACTGAATATGGTATGCGGGGGACAAGGATACCTAGTCTTCTAGTGAAAGTTTCGAAAGAGATCTAAATGAATTGATGCCGTGTGATGCCGGCCTTGAATAGCATCACCCTCTTTCTTTTCCGCTTTTCTTTAGAGGCGATTACAGGACTCGACGGTTTCATGTATGTTACAATTTTTGACGACAGGCTGAAATAATCTGACCAATGAATAACTAATAACCGTCTCGGCATTGAAGATGGAAAGCAATTTCAAGATAGAGAAAACATGTCCCCTCTATTTCTGAGCCTGCTACAAAATTTCGAAACAAGCTAAGCTAACTTAGCCTAAAACAGATAGCAATTTTGTTGTCCTTGGTTACCTACATCAATGGCATACCAACGCAAATGGCATACCAAACCATTGTCCGGCGTACAATGGCGTAGCACTACTGAATCCGCAATTTTTGTTTTCGCTGCGTACTCGAAAGTTTGTTTCGTTACGGTCATTGGCCGAAAGTGTGTTTGATTTGAATATTAACTTCCAGAAGTACAGATAACAACAATATGTTTGGTACTTTCTACAGGTTGTTGAAAATATTTGCAAGGGGCCATACGCCGTTAATTTTCGAAAGCTAGCAAAAAGTGAACCAAAAATTGGGCAGAAATTCTGCAAAAGCAAACATGGATGATTAAAATAATAACTTTATTTTAATGGTCGTCTACTGACGTCAGATCATTACTCAGTGTAAGCAATATAGCCCAGTATGGCTAGCTTTTCAAAAATATATAAAAGTCGTTTATTCTTGACGAAAACGAGAGCTCGTGCCCTCTGGTGTACCCTGGGGAAGGCCTATGTCCAGCAGTGGACTGCAATAGGCTGATGTATGTTTGTATGTATTTTTGGCTTTTAGTTTATAGGCTATTGGCCGAAACCAATTTCATATTCTGCGGCATTTTAGGATTAGGATTACAAACTTTCGTTTGCAGATAATAAATTAGACGCAAACTGGGTTTTTACACTGTGTAACCTATCACATTTTTATAATATTAATTTATTATGAGAGACTTACAATTTTAACTAATTAAATGAGCAACTATACAATGAATCAAAAATTTACGCAACCGTTAAAAACGACACAAAATGTTATATGTGCCTTACAGAAACACATATCGCAATCGTACAAAAATAAGCGACATTTGAATTTTTGTAAACATAGTAATAAAGTTAACATTGCCACCTTGTTGTGTTAACTATGCAAGGTTGCAAACTGTATGAAGGCATGACATCATGGCATGTCAAAGGTTCTCCTACAATTTTTTTCATAGATTTGTTACTGACCAGTACATTTCTTTCCTTTCCAGATGAAATGCTAGAAGGCGAAGGGGCAGGACTGGCCGCAAGGGTAGCGGAACTAGAAATCAAGTGCGCGAGGCAGGCTGAGGAGTTGCTGTGTCTTCGGTCTACCTTAGCTGATGCTTTACGAAGACTGAATGCTTTGGAAGGACGAGCTCCTCCGGCACCTACTCAGCAGAGAAATGGTGGATATACAGGTCAGTCTACATCTGGTAGCAAAACCTAAGGTCAAGTGCACAAAACAGGCTGAAGAATTGTTTTGTCTCCGGTCCACCTTAGATGATACTTTACGAAGGCTGAACGCCTTGGAAGGACGCGCTCCTCCGGCACCTACTCAGCAGAGGAATGGTGGTTATACAGGCAAGTCTACATCTGGTAGCAAAATCCAAGGTCAAGTGCACAAACCAGGCTGAAGAGTTGTTATGTCTCCGGTCTGATGCTTTACGAAGACTGAATGCCTTGGAGGGAAGAGCTCCTCCAGCGCCAATATAGCAAAAGAATGGTGGTTTATGCAGGTTGGTCTACATCTGGTGTCAAACCCCAAGATCAAGGGTGCTAGACAGGGTCAAGAGTTTCTATATCTCCGGCTACCTTAGCTGATGCTTTGCGAAGACTGAACGCCTTAGAAAGACGAGCTCCTCCAGCACCTACACAGCAGAAGAATGGTGGATATACAGGTCAGTCTACATCTGGTACCAAAACCAAAGGTCAAGCGCATGAAACAGGCTGAAGAATTGTTATGTCTTCGGTCCACCTTAGCTGATGCATTGCAAAGACTTGAATGCCTTGGAAGGACGAGCTCCTCCGGCACCTATACAGCAGAGAAATGGTGGATATACAGGTCAGTCTACATCTGGTAGCAAAACCTAAGGTCAAGTGCACAAAACAGGCTGAAGAATTGTTTTGTCTCCGGTCCACCTTAGATGATGCTTTACGGAGGCTGAACGCCTTGGAAGGACGCGCTCCTCCGGCACCTACACAGCAGAGAAATGGTGGATATACAGGTCAGTCTACATCTGGTTGCAAAACCCAAGGTCAAGGGCGCCAGGCAGGCTGAAGAGTTGGTTTGTCTTCGGTCTACCTTAGCTGATGCTTTACGAATACTGAACGCCTTGGAAGGACGAGCTCCTCCGGCACCTACTCAGCAAAAGAATGGTGGTTATACAGGCAAGTCTACATCTGGTAACAAAACTTAAGGTCAAGTGTACGATGCAGGCTGAAGAATTGCTGTCTCTGGTCTACCTTAGCTGATGCACTGCGAAGACTAAACGCCTTGGAAGGGCGACCTCCTGCAGCGCCTACACAACAAAGAAATGGTGTGATTACACAGGCAAGGTACACAGACCTGATCTCTTATTCAAGAGCTGCAAGCTGAATTGCAATGTGTTTAGTTATGCACTTCAAACACTAAATGTTTTGGAAGTCAGAGCTCCGGAAACCCTTACACAACAGAAGAATAGTAATTTACTGTTAAGATAAGTCTCTATCTGATATTAAAAGTCCAGTTAAAAAGCGTATAAGGCAGGCGGAAGAGCATCTGTGTCCTTAGCAGATGCTTTACAAGGACTCAAAACTTTTGAGTGCAGAAGAAGTCTAAGCTACAAAGACATCAGCGGTTAGGGTATTGTGAGCTCTTGGGAAGACTTTGAACTCAACCCGTCACAATTATTATCGTATCAAACTCGTGCATAGAGCAAAACCAACAGATACCATTAGCAATAGCAACTGCATTTCCTACATTCAGTTCAAACCAAAGACCAAAGAACTCGAACGTTTTGGTGGATCTGTGAGTTCAAACTGATGTTAACGTTGGCTATCTCTTTCTTCTTCCAGGGTCTACAGGCACTCCTACAAGAGAGTTGAGGCTCAGACAACCATCGTACCGGGAGACAGCGAAACGAACCTCCAGCTATGGATCCAGTGCATCTTCCTTACCACAGAGGCAAGAGTTTGCTTTGATAATTTTTTAGTATAAATTCTCAACATTCAAGATGTAGGTTTACGTGACTTACTTCTTTATGATTTGGTAAAGAGTTAAGCCCTCATGTTAGCCCTCTACGTTTCGGCTGGTTAAAAAACCTTCATCACGGAGGTCGACAGATCACATACATCCGCCCGTTGGCTGTGATTGCCGATTTGTGTTCGGCAGTTCCACTGCTGGACAAAAGCCCCTCTTATTGGGGTGTTTGCCGTCCTTCACACGATTGGCAGGCGGGCGAGTGCAGTGCAAAGGGCTGTAAAGGAACGCTGCTGGCTCTGGATTACCAAAGTCGCTATTTATAACACCAACAGATAGAAATGGGGTGATGCTTTACAAATAGGCTTGAAGACATTGCTTTAAAGAGATAAATCAACCACCTAGGTAACTATAACGTTATCTCCATTTTGTATCTTTTTATCGTTAAACATAATGATTTGATCTATTCTAAGACGATGCTTTTTTAATTTCCTTGTATACAGCAAACCACAGATTATTTACTTCTAAAAGTAAACCCTTGTTTTCTTCTGTTCCAGGCGCGGCCCTCAGCACCAGTCCACAGGATCCCTCCAGTCGGATTCTCCAGCATCTTCCTCATCACTGTCACCAGCTCCATCACCCTCCCCCAGGGCCACCCCCGCGCCCCACCACCCGCCCGTCTATAGGTCCGAGTCAGTATTCCTTTATGTGACGTTTTTTATGTTATCATCTGTCTAATTCCAAGCTAAACTCCCGCAGTGGAAGCGATTTACACAGGTAAATTTCTAGTAAAATACCAGGAGTTCAACTGAAGGCAGACAATGGCCGCGTTACGCAGCGCTAAATAGCATACGCTGCACAATATAGCAGCGCATACTATGAATTAAACGTGAACCTAAATCTATTTAACTTAATTAACTAAGTTGAGTGAAATTGGCAAATGATGTGTTCTGACCTTTACATAACTCAAGTCGGTAGTAAATACCGTCTGCCGATCTGGCGTTACGTCACACGTATTAGCACTAGATTATAAGTAAGTACCTCCAAATTATATCACCCCACGAATTCCGCAATTCGTACTAAGGAGTCACAATGATATGGTACAACAAATATGACTAAAGGGAACACACCATTAACACGAAGAAACAGTTTTATACTAAAACAACTAGGTTTAACACTTACAGTCAACGTGCCGGTCCAAATGCATAAAATACCCAACGGAGAAAGGAAGTTCAGGGAATGGATCAAATGGGGATTCCGTGGGTACTTACAGGGCTGGGTGGAAAAGATATCGACACCCAGCATTCCACTACAGCCTTGGCGCGTTATTCACTTCAAACCACTCACAGCTTCTGTTCGTATTCCACTTTGATATCAGTCATTACGCGTGACCCAACCCGAATTTGGGTCGTACAAACGCGAGCCGATATGGCCACTTGATGCCTATTCAACGCGACGCTCACGTGGAAGACGTCGAGACATCCAACAATCACTAAGCCTGGTATTCTAGTATAACCCAGGAGGACCGCAATAATACGATGCATCAACACGCGCGATCTCAAATTGAATCGTCCATTACACGCGGCATCACAAAACGCGTGGCGGGAAATCCGTACAAAACACAATACGTTCTCGTCCGAACGGTTTTGAGTGACTGATAGTGCGGTGCAGAAATCACCGCTTGGCGCCTACCAGGCGGCCCGCGCGCACGCCGCCACCCTCGCCCCGCGAGCGAGAAAGGGACAACATATGCCCAGAGCGATGCGTGCAGGCGAGCATCGCGGCGTATTCATAGACCGTCATTAATACCTAACTTACCCCAGCATAGCAACGCTAAATTAAACATTCACCCGCCCTAGGCCGAATCCCTTAGGCCTATTCACTACTGGGGAGACGAGATAGCGTTGCTATTGCTCGCTTAAGAACTGAATCCCCTACCTGAACTGTCGCGACTCGAGGAGTGCCATCACTACCTGGGAACAAGTTGAGAATGCGCCCTCTGCGCCATCGCAGTGGCGGCAGGTTGGCATCCTTAACCAGAACGAGATCTCCGATGCGAGGGGGTTCAGTTCTGTCCGTCCACTTAAGGCGTTGCTGCAGAATGTGCAAATACTCAAGCGACCATCGCTTCCAAAAATTCTGAGACATTTGCTGCAGCAACTCATAACGCGTCAAACGATTGCTACTGACCTCTGTGTAGGGGTACTCTGGCAAGGCGTTAAGTGGTCGGCCAATTAAGAAATGCCCTGGTGTCAGGGCCTCCAGATCATTCGGATCTGAGCTAAGCGGACACAAAGGACGTGAATTGAGAACGGCCTCAATTTTACAAAACACGGTCGCTAGCTCCTCAAAGGTTAATATCGTTAAACCTATAACGCGCATCAAATGCGTCTTAGCGGACTTTACAACCGCTTCAAATATACCACCCCAGTGGGGGCATCCTGGTGGATCGAACACCCAGTTAATGCCCTGACGGGAGAGGCTCGTGCCGATAGCTTCCTCGTTTTCCGATAAAAACGTTATAATTTCTTTCATACGTCGATCAGCGCCCTTAAAGTTGGTACCACAGTCCGACCTGATCAGCGCTGGTCGCCCTCTTCGCGACACAAATCTATCTAAAGCTGCTAAGAAAGCCTCCGTAGTGAGGTCGGCCACGAGTTCCAAGTGGACGGCCTTGGTTGCTAGGCACACAAACACGCACAAATACGCCTTGATTGACTTCGCGTTGCGAAGGCGTGATGCCTTTACCATAAAAGGCCCCGCAAAGTCCGTTCCCACACCCGCAAACGTCCAGGCTTCCGTCACCCGGTCCGGTGGGAGGTCTCCCATCTGAGGTCGCATTGTGGCTGCCTTCAACCGATAGCAAGGCAAGCACCGAAACACAATGCTCCGTACCGTACGTCGTCCAGACAAGATCCAAAACTCGCGCTGCAGAATAGCCAAAAGTGCATTGCAGCCCGCATGCGAGTTTTTCTGGTGACGATCCCTAACTATAAGTTCTACCAAAGGTCCCTTCTTTGGGAGTAACAGCGGATGCCGTGCTGAAAAGGGCAGGTTAGCGTTCCGAAGTCTACCTCCAACCCGGAGCATTCCATGCTCGTCCACGAACGGGTTGAGGCGCACAAGACCTCCCTTTAGCTTTCCACGGCCATCCCTGAGCAGCCTGGCCTCTTCCTCAAAATGTTCCGCCTGGACGACCCTAACCAATAAACTTAGAGCCGCATTCCGCTCCGCAGGCGAGAAAGGGACAACATATGCCCAGAGCGATGCGTGCAGGCGAGCATCGCGGCGTATTCATAGACCGTCATTAATACCTAACTTACCCCAGCATAGCAACGCTAAATTAAACATTCACCCGCCCTAGGCCGAATCCCTTAGGCCTATTCACTACTGGGGAGACGAGATAGCGTTGCTATTGCTCGCTTAAGAACTGAATCCCCTACCTGAACTGTCGCGACTCGAGGAGTGCCATCACTACCTGGGAACAAGTTGAGAATGCGCCCTCTGCGCCATCGCAGTGGCGGCAGGTTGGCATCCTTAACCAGAACGAGATCTCCGATGCGAGGGGGTTCAGTTCTGTCCGTCCACTTAAGGCGTTGCTGCAGAATGTGCAAATACTCAAGCGACCATCGCTTCCAAAAATTCTGAGACATTTGCTGCAGCAACTCATAACGCGTCAAACGATTGCTACTGACCTCTGTGTAGGGGTACTCTGGCAAGGCGTTAAGTGGTCGGCCAATTAAGAAATGCCCTGGTGTCAGGGCCTCCAGATCATTCGGATCTGAGCTAAGCGGACACAAAGGACGTGAATTGAGAACGGCCTCAATTTTACAAAACACGGTCGCTAGCTCCTCAAAGGTTAATATCGTTAAACCTATAACGCGCATCAAATGCGTCTTAGCGGACTTTACAACCGCTTCAAATATACCACCCCAGTGGGGGCATCCTGGTGGATCGAACACCCAGTTAATGCCCTGACGGGAGAGGCTCGTGCCGATAGCTTCCTCGTTTTCCGATAAAAACGTTATAATTTCTTTCATACGTCGATCAGCGCCCTTAAAGTTGGTACCACAGTCCGACCTGATCAGCGCTGGTCGCCCTCTTCGCGACACAAATCTATCTAAAGCTGCTAAGAAAGCCTCCGTAGTGAGGTCGGCCACGAGTTCCAAGTGGACGGCCTTGGTTGCTAGGCACACAAACACGCACAAATACGCCTTGATTGACTTCGCGTTGCGAAGGCGTGATGCCTTTACCATAAAAGGCCCCGCAAAGTCCGTTCCCACACCCGCAAACGTCCAGGCTTCCGTCACCCGGTCCGGTGGGAGGTCTCCCATCTGAGGTTGCATTGTGGCTGCCTTCAACCGATAGCAAGGCAAGCACCGAAACACAATGCTCCGTACCGTACGTCGTCCAGACAAGATCCAAAACTCGCGCTGCAGAATAGCCAAAAGTGCATTGCAGCCCGCATGCGAGTTTTTCTGGTGACGATCCCTAACTATAAGTTCTACCAAAGGTCCCTTCTTTGGGAGTAACAGCGGATGCCGTGCTGAAAAGGGCAGGTTAGCGTTCCGAAGTCTACCTCCAACCCGGAGCATTCCATGCTCGTCCACGAACGGGTTGAGGCGCACAAGACCTCCCTTTAGCTTTCCACGGCCATCCCTGAGCAGCCTGGCCTCTTCCTCAAAATGTTCCGCCTGGACGACCCTAACCAATAAACTTAGAGCCGCATTCCGCTCCGCAGGCGAGAGGACAGGTGCCAAGTTCCGTTCTGCTTGAGGTTTTCTACAGTTGTTCACGAACCGTTTGATCCAACCTGTCACCCCTAGAAGTTTGTCGAGGGAGCTGTATCGTTCCAGCAAGAAAGCCGCACTAGGCTTAGGTACGATCTGCCCTACGTTCACTCGCAAACCTCGATCAGGTGGCCCAAGCGGCGACCCGCACTCATTGTATGGCCATCTCTCAGGTGACTCAGTCAGCCACTGAGGTCCCCACCACAGTGAGTGACCTACCAAATCAGGGGCCCTACATCCCCGTGAGGCGCAGTCCGCTGGGTTCTGTTCTCCCGGTACGTGTCTCCATACCAACGGAGTTTCCGATCCTTTAATCTGTGACACCCGATTTGCCACGAAAACCTCAAGAGTATGTACCGACGTCTGTAACCAGCACAGAACTATCCTACTGTCGGTCCATGCGTACACCGTTTCATCCAAAGTGATGGTACCGCGTAGATTACTAGCGACATAATGTAGCAAGCGCGTGAGAAGCGCTGCTCCCGCCAATTCCAACTTTGGAATGGTCCATCTTGTCCTAACCGGAGCCACCTTACTCTTGGCCATAACTAGACGCACGTCTACAGTTCCCGTTGAACTGACTGTCCGCAAATAGACAGCTGCCGCGTACCCTCGCTCCGAGGCATCACAAAACCCATGTAGGGTAGCCTTACATCCCACCGATGGGAGCAACTTGCGAGGTATGGCGATGCGTACGATCCCTGGTAAGGTGGTCACAAACTTGGTCCAATCATTCAACAGCTCTCCGGAGAGCTGGTCGTCCCAACCCAAGTTTGCTATCCACAACCTTTGCAAGAAGCACTTCGCCATGAACGTCACCGGTGCGATCCACCCGTTAGGATCGAAAGTTCTGGCGATCGTCGATAATACCGAACGCTTCGTCCAAGTCTTCTGCAAAAGGTCTGGCTCGATCTGATACATAAAGACATCATGCGTTGGCCTATATTGCACCCCTAGGATGCTCAACGTATTTGGATTGTCCGGGTTCTCGAAAAGGTGCGGGTCCTGCTGGAACTCACCTGGCAACCCGGCCAGGAGCTCTGGACAGCTGGACAGCCATTTCCGCAACTCATAACCTCCTGATTCCATGATCGCGATCAGCTCGTCTCGTAGTAGCAGTGCTTGTTGCACGCTATCTGCACCCGTGCAGATGTCATCCACGTAGACGTCGCGATCCAGTACTGCTGCGGCTCGAGGGAATCTTACCCTTTCCTGTGCGGCCAACTCTCGCAGCGTGCGTACTGCCAAAAACGGACTTGGCTTCAGACCATACGTTACCGTGTTAAGCTCATAAGTGACCATCGGCTCGTCAGGGCTCTCACGCCACAAAATCAGCTGGTACCGACGGTCATCCGGGTGTATAATTGTTTGGCGAAACATCATTTTGATGTCTGCGACGAACGCTACTTGGTGCAACCGAAAATCTGTGAGGATGTCCACAATGTCCCGGTTCAACTTGGGACCCGCGTGCAGACACTGGTTCACAGACACACCATTCGATGTAGGAGCAGAACCGTCAAACACTACCCGTATCTTCGCCTCCGGTGACTTCAAAACAGCCAGGTGTGGTATATAGTAATGCTCGACACACCTCCAATGTATGCTGGACACCGACATGTGGCCTAACTCTAGGTACTCCCTCATGAATTCGATATACTTCTGCCGAAGTGCTGCATCTCACTTCATCTTTCTCTCCATAGCCAGTAGTCTCCGTTCCGCGATCTGTCGCGAACTACCTAAGGAGGGGCGGTTTGGGAGAAATGGCAGCCTGGTAACAAACCTACCTGACGAACTTCGTGCAGTGTTGTACTGATAGAACAGCTCGCACTCGTCATCCTCTGGCTTCCGTCTATCCGCTGTAGGTGGCTCCTCAGACTCCCAAAACCTCTGCAGCACCTCCGACAACACACTACCATAGAGAACCGTATCGCCCTCTGGTAGGTCCTGAGGTCTCCAAACTGGGCCAAAAATAACATACCCCCCTGTGGTATCAACGGCCACTAAACCAGTTTGCTGAAGTACTCGTTTTCTGCCACACCAGAATCTCCCGAGGACGTCTGACCCGAGGAGAACGTCCACCGTACCAGGAGTATCAAATTCAGGATCAGCTAACTCTAAGCCTGTGGTTAACCCTCGTACCGTTGACGGTAACCGAACCTGAGGAAGTTTCCCTACCACTTCATCCAGCACCACTGCTGAGGCATGATAGCTGACTCCTGTACCTGTATTACCTAATGTGAACTCGAAGTTCACCTGACCCCGAACGTCAGGCACATCTACACCTCCAATACCTACAGCCCCATCCGTTGTGGGCCTTATATTTAAGCGTAGCCTACTCACCAGCTTACTAGACACAATACAACCCTGAGCCCCTGTATCTAACAAGGCTCTTACCTGTATGCTGCGGCCACCGTATCCCCATACCCAAATCATTGCCGTAGGCAACAATACCGTAATTGGCCGGGGGGCCGAAGCTGGCGTGTAGGCGGCGATTACCTAGCAGGAACCTAAGCGCGGAGTGTCCGCGTCCTGCGGGGGGGTCCCCTCTCTCCGTACACCTTCGAGTGGGTCCCACTCCTGCTGATAGGGACCTCTGGTCCTGTACGCCATGGCTGGCAGCCTATAGTAACCCTGCGGCAGGCGCGCGTACCGTGGATGCGCCAGTAGCCGCGGGTGCTCAGCCAAGGGGAGAGGCATGCGTGGGTCATGAGACCTCACCATGTTGTTCAGTCCCGCCGAGTACTGCATGTACTGGCCCTGGTGTTAGCACCCGCCCGTAGCATCACGTACTTGTGATGGGTGCCCCTGACCTTGGACCTGTGACCACCTACCCTGTTCCGGCACCTGCTGCCGAGGTGGTGACTGTCTCGCGCGTGGTGAAGGGGGCATCACCTGCTGATGTCCCTGGCCTCGTCCCTGAAACCCTGGTGGAAGAGGACTCCTCCTTGGAGGGGGTGGGGAGCGTTGCTCCCGTCTAGGTAGGGCAGACTCCGTCCGCTGACCCGCGTCAGCTCTGCCTCCGTAATCTCCGCTGCGGTTCATGCATAGGAGCTGATGGTGGGCACCCTGGCAGTACCTGCAGTTGGTGCTTGATGGGCACTCTCGCACCTGATGCGGCCCCATTCACCTAAAGCACCAACGCCGTTGCTGCACCACACCACGACGTTTCTGCACCCGCTGTGCAGCGAACTCCTCGCACGCAGTCACCTGATGCCCCGCCTCTCTGCAGTAGGCACACCTCGATTCCAAATTAGCGACATTGTATCGCCTGGGTGGCCTACTCTTACCGTCTCGCGCCTGTGCACCCGGCCGTTCCGGGCGGCGAGCGGCCGCAGACTCCGCGTGAGGCGACTCTCCAAATTGGGCATCTACCCGCCTGCACTCGGCCTCGAGGAAGGACTTGAGCTCCTCGAAGGTCGGGAGGTAATCAGATGTCTTACCTCCGTGTGACTGTTCAAAACGAGCGGCCATGTCGCTCGGCAGGCGGCGCAACAACGTGTGGACCAGGATATAATCATAGCCTGACACCGGCATCCCCTGTCTCTCAAGAGCGTTCACTGCAACGCAGACAGGGTTGAGGACCTTGGCCCTGAGGTCCGTCCCTCGTGTGATGGTCGGCACGGTGAGCCACTGTTCCAGGAGTTGGTCAATCATGAGACGTTTGTTGCTGTATCTCTCGATCAGCAAACCGCGAGCCGTCTCGTAACTTGCATCATCGACTGGTAGATGCTTTACCAGCTCATGGGGCTCACCTTGCAGCTTGGCCATCAATTGTGCCATTTTATATGCCGGCTGCAAGTCAGTGCGGTTATGAATCACACTGTCAAACAGATCCTGGAATCGGGTCCAATCCGTGTAGTCCCCGTGGAAGATCGGAATCGCCACAGCCGGCAGGGGCACTTGCACCCCCGGTCCCCGCGAACCATGGGGTGGGTCCGGCTCCCCAGCTCTACGCCTGGTGATCACAGCAGCCGCCTGCTGGATCTCCTGCCCCATCTCCATGCACTGGGTCACATTCGTCCGGACCGTAAGTTTGACCTCCTCATCAGGCGTCCCATCAAATAACTCCTCGCATCCAGTGAGGCAATCCAACACCTCCGCGACCCGTTCGTCAATCCGTTGCGCACAAGCGATGAGTGCGTCCTCTCGGTCCCCGCGACCGACCATCGCCTGCTTAGTCGCGAACCAAATTAGGTGCGTTCTAATTTTTGCCTGAAGCTGTGTAATTGTGGGAGCCATGGTACCAACCCAAAGTAACACCGAACCTTACAATAAAAAACAATAATAGACAATCGGCCCTGATCCTACCGTTAGGATATCCGCACAGGGTAAACACAACGATAATAACAAGCAATTCACTAATTGATTGGCCCTGATCCTACCGATAGGATATTCTACACAGGGCACACACTACAATCACAATAAATATATTTTTTTTATGTAGGTAGATTAAAAATCTCATACTAAAATAATCTTAAATCTAGTGGTTTTCTGAACCACGCCCTGCTACCAAAAATTGTCTAATTCCAAGCTAAACTCCCGCAGTGGAAGCGATTTACACAGGTAAATTTCTAGTAAAATACCAGGAGTTCAACTGAAGGCAGACAATGGCCGCGTTACGCAGCGCTAAATAGCATACGCTGCACAATATAGCAGCGCATACTATGAATTAAACGTGAACCTAAATCTATTTAACTTAATTAACTAAGTTGAGTGAAATTGGCAAATGATGTGTTCTGACCTTTACATAACTCAAGTCGGTAGTAAATACCGTCTGCCGATCTGGCGTTACGTCACACGTATTAGCACTAGATTATAAGTAAGTACCTCCAAATTATATCACCCCACGAATTCCGCAATTCGTACTAAGGAGTCACAATGATATGGTACAACAAATATGACTAAAGGGAACACACCATTAACACGAAGAAACAGTTTTATACTAAAACAACTAGGTTTAACACTTACAGTCAACGTGCCGGTCCAAATGCATAAAATACCCAACGGAGAAAGGAAGTTCAGGGAATGGATCAAATGGGGATTCCGTGGGTACTTACAGGGCTGGGTGGAAAAGATATCGACACCCAGCATTCCACTACAGCCTTGGCGCGTTATTCACTTCAAACCACTCACAGCTTCTGTTCGTATTCCACTTTGATATCAGTCATTACGCGTGACCCAACCCGAATTTGGGTCGTACAAACGCGAGCCGATATGGCCACTTGATGCCTATTCAACGCGACGCTCACGTGGAAGACGTCGAGACATCCAACAATCACTAAGCCTGGTATTCTAGTATAACCCAGGAGGACCGCAATAATACGATGCATCAACACGCGCGATCTCAAATTGAATCGTCCATTACACGCGGCATCACAAAACGCGTGGCGGGAAATCCGTACAAAACACAATACGTTCTCGTCCGAACGGTTTTGAGTGACTGATAGTGCGGTGCAGAAATCACCGCTTGGCGCCTACCAGGCGGCCCGCGCGCACGCCGCCACCCTCGCCCCGCGAGCGAGAAAGGGACAACATATGCCCAGAGCGATGCGTGCAGGCGAGCATCGCGGCGTATTCATAGACCGTCATTAATACCTAACTTACCCCAGCATAGCAACGCTAAATTAAACATCATCAGTTTCGAGGCTAAATTCTGAAACATTTCGCATGCGAAAATCTACAACTGGTCTAACCACTCGTTCAAAACTTAGTACAACTAGAATTTGTTTGTACAACTAGAATGAGAATGGATGAGGGTAGTTTGTGAATATAAAGGGTGTAAGGGATAACCCTCCAAATACTGCTAGAGTGCATTCAAACTATGAAACTGAACAACTTTCTCCAAGGAACATATATCAGGAAATATTTAAAAAATACTTTCCTCTGTAGTAAAATTATTGTAATTTTGTGGGGGACGTCGATTTTTTGTCTTTTTCGGGCATATGTTCCTAGGAGAAAGTTGTTCATGTTCATGGTTTGAACGCATCCTATCAGTATTCGGCGGGCCGTCTCTTACATCCTGTATTTATAAAGTTAAACATGTGAATGTGAAACGAGCGGCGGTTAGACGAACCTTGCAGGCTTTCGCATGCAAAATTGTTTGAAAAATTGGAGTCATGCATGACTGATCTGACCAACTTGTACCCGATATTATCAAACTACAGGCTACAATTTTACAGGTGAAATCGATGTTCATTGCGTAGTCGGTTTCCCATTATGATACCTAAAATATGAACCCGCTACGCAATGTACTAAGAATTTCACCTGTAGCCTGTAGGTAGGTACCTGGTCACTTAGTCAAACTCAACTACTGTAGTAATAAATATTGCAGTACCTACATGTTCGTTGATTTGGTAAGTATGCGTTACTAAAAATTATATGACACAAATCATACGTACCTACATTATCTAAGAAAACTCTTGATTTTAACAGGACACTTGCATATACCTATCATCTGCATAAAAAGAACGCGTTTGCAGAAAGCAGCCATCTCGTATAGTTTAGAAAATATGGCTGTATTATCCCATTTTTGAAATTTTCTGATATCTCGATTATCGACATATGAAACGATAGAAGCAGCCAACCCCAACAAAATACATTGCTTGAAACACTCACACTGTGAATTATAGTATCATTTAAATAAACACAATGAATCAAATTTGTAGAAAGCGGCCTACCCAGATAGCTGACTTCTCCAAAATACTCAAAGTACCAGTTTAATACATTTTCAATTTTTAAAAACCAATAGGTACAACACTTTCCTATTTAAATTTGTCTGAAAAGACAAAAATAGTACTTTGTCTGTAAATATCAAACTTAATACAGGCGAGAGATGAAATGGATAAGGAACCGCTAATACCTGTAAAGCCAAATAATGTTTGAAAAATTTAGAGGTAACATTTTAGAGTCAACGAAAAAAAACGTTATTATCTATTACATTGTTAAGATATTTCAGAATCTGTCTCGTTCAATGGACTTATATATCGGTTTTTCATGTAAAGAATGATTGTAAAATCCTTTAAAAGATAATTTGCAAAAAATGCAATATCACCAAAAAGTCCCATTACATATCGCAAAATCAAATTTTTTGCATGGCTGCTTTCTTAAATATGCAAAAGAAATGTCGGATGCTATATTTTAATGACTAGACGTTACTATATGCTTATAAGCTGGGGAGCTCCATCTGGCACGATTTTGGAACGTGACGCTTTGTAGTTGTTCTAGGAAGAACGGTTCGGAGAAAACAAACCCGATGTTACGTAATGTTCTTATTTTGAGAGGAGCAGGTGCAAATGAAGACCCTTCACACCCTTTCTCTGATTCTTCATTGCTTGTTAGTCCAATATTCCTCAATCATCAAAGGAGATATCTTTATCTGGTGTCTCGCTGGTTTATAGTACTGAATCTATTTCAATTTATGTGCATACACTATTGTTATGTAAACTGTATAGGGGGAAAGTATGCATCAAAAGGTTTCCACGTGTAGGTAGTTAAGAAACAGTAATGCCTCTGAGCTCTGGCGTTATATCGGTGGTCCTTATAAAGTGGCAATTGTTGGCCTATTATAGTGCTTGTATTACACATATTCAGTGTAGACGTTTCATCCAAGCATTTGATCACTGTCAAATAGAAGAGAGCAATATCGTTGCTTGCAAGTTATATATCATTAAGAAATTTTGCAGGCACATCTTTTGTTCGGTAAATCTTCGCCCTTTGACTCTGTAGTGATTAAGTTAAGGCTTTCTAGGCATTCGTTTTGCGCTAGGTATATTTTTCACGCTGTTTTATGCCATTTATTTTGATAGAATGTTGAATTTCAATACTCAAGTTTAAATTCACCATTCTGCTAAGCTTTATGTATAGCTAGTGGCTAATATTTGTTAGATCGAGAAACAACTCTACATCAAGCAACCAGAGTGCGTCGCCAGGAAACCAGCTGACCAAGAGATGGAATTCTACTGGTGACTTCAACGCGCAAGGACTCCTGCCTAACACCAGGTCAGTTGAAAACGAGACCGCTTTGCCATGAGATACTAGCCGACCAAGTTGACTAAAAGAACGTAATGCTATTCAAAGGGTATCCAATAGTGAAAAATAGCCGTCGGTCCCGGTTGCTGTCTATGATTACATAGACGGCGGTCGTAACACAACCATGTCAGAGGCCTACTACTAGTAGAAGGCGGTTGAAAAACTCTGACAACAGGGTTCTTCGGGTCGTTGGACGACTCGGTGTCCCACACGAAAAGAGAGAGAGTGAAAAATATTAAGGAAATTTTAACAGCCATAACACTCCACTGCTGGACTTGGACCACCGCTTATGTACCATACTCACTACGCTTGATACGTGGATTAGCGAGCGTCGTGCAAGTTGTTTCACACGGAATGCTGCTGCCCGTTCCTGGATGAATTTATCACTTAGTCGCTTTCTACAACACGCATTGGTAAGATTCTCTTCTAAGCCGGCATCACATAACAGGCTGTATTAATGCGTCTTAGCGGCTTGGCCGGTCAAAACTTACTTTAAAAGATATTTAGTTCAATAGGATACATAAAACAAACACTTACCATGTATATTAGCTGGCGAATGGCAAGTGTATCGTGGTTTGTAAAATTACCTATATCTTTTGTTTATCGAGTAAAGTATTGCAGCTTTTAAGCAGTATGAATGTTATGTATCTTGCAGTAGATAGCTTCTTGCTTTTGTCTAAAATTTAGCAAGATAATTTATTCTTTGTCTATTATCTTAGTAGTGTTTTGTTGTTTAATATTCACGCCTCTACAGTTGTCACTATTTTGCAAAGTCGCAGTGCACTTCTAGCTTAAAAGATTTGTTAATCGTGTATTTTCGTTTCTCTAGATTCACTTCGACAAAATCATTGTTGAACTTGTATGCTAAGCCGTCACAAAACGGGCCTATACTCAAACACGGGTAAGTCTTGTTTTATTGATTTTTCAGGTGACGGTGATTGGGTTTTCACGTTTGGGAGAGAGTATTTTTTTTCTCACTGTCGCTTTGTGGTTTCATTTGGTTTCTTTTCTACAGATGGGTATGTTTTCAATACATACAGAATTCTTATAATTAGTACGTACCTATCTAATATTCAAAATAACATGTGAAACATGACCATTTTATCATTAGTCTAGAATTCTGTATGGCGATTGAATTGTTGTCACTTGTGTTGGTGTATTTTTCATTTTTCACTCCTGTGCTTTGGTGGTTGGCCTATTTTCTTTGTTGAATATTTAATAGGGGAAATTGTATTTTTGACCTTCATTCTCATTTTTAATCCTGTGCTGTTGGTGGTTGGCCTACTTACTATATTTTTCTAGGTTGGACACTTGATAGAGGTAAGTTCCAATTAATTGTGAAATAAATTGTATTTATAACATTATCTTAATGTGTAGTCATTTATCCTATTTGGAATTTAATGAATGAGGGAAATGAACTTTAGAAGTTGAAGAAAAACACAAGACAAATGAATATTTTAAGTAAGTGTATGTAATAAAAGAGCTAACCCGACGGTGCAGAATTCTACTATGTGATATAAAACTAGATTATCTAAATCTTGCGGAGTAAGTTTTTTTTTTAACTTAATGGTTTTACTGAGAAGGCTTAGTTTGAGAACAGTACGTGTATGTGTGTCTCATAGATTACGGAAACATCGCATATTCTTGTCAAGAATCCAGATAAATGATCTGCCTGACCTTCGCGCACCATTGATGGACGGTGGATTGTTTTGTAGACTATAGCAACGTCTATTATTTGAAGCTGAAATTAGTTTCCTTTTATATTTGGCTTCCAACTGAAGTTAGTTATTAGAATAAGAAAAAGGAACTACGTGTGAAGTTAATAATTTATTTTGGGATTTGACTTAGTTCTACAAAATACGGCAAAGTTATGTCACCAAACTATATTCAAAATAAACAAGACAAAACTACTACCAAAACCAGCATAATAGATTTTAAAAAACACGACTGCTTTCTAAGATATAAAGCCTATCCGTTTCAGTCCTTTTTTGGTTGGGCAGCCTGTAAAAATAAAATTAGTTATTGCACTAAGGAAGGCGATTAGGATGAGAAATATCACGATTAATATCAGTTATCATGTAAAATTTTAAGAGATGAAAAACAAAATTAGCCTGCATTACTTCTGTGAAATCCTATTAAATTCTTTAGTTTCGGTTACTATGTGCCTAAAGAAGGGAAAATTCCAAAAGAGGCGAACACTCAAGACCACCCACGTTACAAGCATTACACCTGATTGCCTCTAATGGATGTGTCACTACAATAGACTAGTTACCCGCCTCGGTGAACACAGGACAATCTAGCCATGGACCAAATGATCTAGCTAGACCAAAGATATTATAGCTAGACATACATAACCTAAAGTAGGTGTGACATATCCCTATTATGACAAAAAGGTTACTAATTTGAAATGTCTGTTGCGAGATGGTGCCAAGACAATCTAATAATGATCGATCACAAACTTCTAAAATACCTATTAGGAGATATATTTCCAAAATATCATGAATCATAAAAGTTTAAAACATACGTTGGCTGCCAAACAAGTTACCGTAATTTTTGTTGAGACATTATTTTACCACAAATTAACTACATGTATTTTACAGTCATTTCGTCATAGACCTGCAAATATAGCTACCTAAGCTCGTCTGTCAAGGCCATCAAACTGTGTAACTGTCACCTTGACTTTGACCTCTATTGCATTGAGATTGAGACTAAAATACCAGTCCATTGTATCATTAGTATTATGTCCGCGTCCATCCATTATACAAAAAAGATAATTTCCTTGATGGGCCTAGTTCTCAACGTAAGTTTGTTTGTTTGCATGTACACGTCAGTGTCATCAAATCAACATGAAGACGAATAGAATGACTCATACCAATGCAACTGTCTTGCCAACTAATATTGCAACAAAACTATCACATCATCGCGTAGTAAACTATCTGTTTCGGAGTTCCATTCATTCGGAATAGCTGATTTTTGAATAAAACGAGCAATGTAAAGCGTACAAAAAGAAAAACTCGAATGCCAACGTTCGAAAACTCGGTCACGGTCTGTAGTGCCACCTCTCCTCAGTCTGCCGGTGTTTTTCTCATAAGCCGGCTGTAAATACCAGCCAGTGCTGGAAAACAAGTTTTAAAACATTTCGCGTACGCGGCCTCCTTTCTTGTGCCTATTTTTGGAACTTAAAAAGTGTAAAAGTAAGGTTAGGTCGTTTTGGCGCCATGTCCGATGAAAGGTATTGAATCGATACGAAAAAACAGTTTAGTAGTTTTCGCTGTTATCTGCGATCACTATCAGACAACAGCTATTTAGTGTAACATGTATATTGCTTTTGTATTATCCTTTATTCTCATTTCGACCGTTTTGTAGTTAGTCGCTTTTTGGTTGCTTTGTTTGTGCGTAGGCAGGCAGAAGCTGCAATTTTATTCAGCCAAATAAAACACCAGTTACAATGTCATTCAACCCAATGTAAGTTGCTTGGGAACTATATTTGACATTAAAAAATGTCTTGTGCAATGCATTTGTTTGGGGGTTTTTAACATTTTATTTGTCCTTTTGGAAATATTGCAGGGTTAATTTAAGGAGGTACTTATTCTTTAGTATTTAAATCTGATAAAAATATGGAAAAATTATTGTTATTAACATACAATATATACTCATACTGTGAATAAATGTAATGGAATTACTAACCCACAATTTAATTGCTTTAATCATTAGAATGGTCTTTTTCTTAGTAACTCAAACTCAAACTCAAACTCAAAAGCTTTTATTGTAACCGTAAAAGGTAATGAACAACTAACTTAGATTTACCGCTTTAACTAATTCACGCTTTCATTTATCTACTTTTTTCACTTTACTAAAACTAAATTAAGATCTGTTTGTTTATCTACTTTTTTCACTTTACTAAAACTAACATCTGTTTGTATTGTTAAAATGTTAAGTCATGAAATGAAATTAATTTTATTCAGTATAGGATAGTAGGTACTATCACTTATTGACGCTATGTTCCGTCATGGTAAAAACAATCTATATCACACACAATATTCTTTCCTTTTTTGGAAACACTTTTATATTGTCCTGATTGAAAACCGGCTCCAGCGGAATAAAAAATTAAATTTAAGTCACTGCCTCCAGGCTAGCCAGGTTAATCACTCGGCATGAAACCTTACGCCACCACCACCAGTTAACGACATTTGTTTTCTAATTGAAGTCAACATTATCAAAAGTAGTCAAAAATATGGTAACAAATCTGTAATCAATGCACTTGTATTTTTTAAAGGTTCAGCATTTTTGCATAAAACAATTAAAGAAACAAGAATTCATGTAACATTTTTGTCTGTATTTAGAGAAAAAATGCAGTTTATTGGAAGTCTTTGTCGAAATAAATTGAAATTTAATTAAATTGTTTTCTGACTATCAAGGTGGCTATTCTCTACGCCGTAGCAAAAGAAAAGCAAAAACAAATATCTATTTTGACATCAGTTGAATCTGGACTCGAACTCAGATTTCCAAAGAAAGAATAAAGTGCACACCGTGTGCCCCGCCCTTTAACCCTAAACAATCATAACGTCTTTTATCTTGTTTTTTCGAAATCCATCAAAATTTCGGTTTCCATATTTTATATATACCTATTAACCTTTCCAGTACCCACACCTGTCAATACAATGATGAGGACGGCACTATGCGGATGTACCTCCGTGGGAGACCTGTCATTCTGTATGGCCCGTCTGACCAGGAAGCCTTGGACCCTGCTAAGGTAGCGCCGCCGCCGCAAAATAAGCTCAAGTTGGAGTGGATGTATGGTTACAGGTGAGTTGAGGGGATTGTAAAGGTTTTTTTTAACGACAAGTGGGAACCGCCTTAAGCGTACTAGTACAAGATTCTGCATTCACAGGAATGTTTCTTGTTTTATTTTTCTTCTGAGAATAGGTACACTGCTTTCCATTACCTGGATTATCACTTAGTTACTTTCTGCAACAACTATGATTAGAAATAGGGTGTTGCTATTCTAAGCCAAGAACCTGCATAGAACTGCGCATGTGTTTGGAATGGGAGCAAACAAATATAGATAGATGGATGACAACATAGATGACTTACAAGATACACAACCGAAACAAAAAAATACAGAAAACTTCTAAAAGTAAGCAAAAGCGGCCTTATCGCTTGCAGCGATCTTTTCCAGGCACCTTCACATTAAAATAGAGACAAATAAGAAGAGATTTCCAAGTAGTTGCAAAAAGATCAGTCGAGTGGTTAAAAAGTATAGGAACCCCATTGTTAATGAAGTCGCTTCCCGTATCCCTATGTATGCTTAGGTCTTTAAAAGTACGCAACGGATTTTGATGCAGTTTTCTTTAATAAATAGAGTGATTCAAGAGAAAGGTATTTATGTATAATTCATGCCGGGAAAAGGTATTTTTCCGCGTGAAAACGGTTAGCAGCGGGTGAAACCGCTGGGCGGACCGCTAGTAAAAAATAAACAGAATAAATTGAATACTAAATTTTAAAACACTTCCCGTGTTAGGTATACAATAAAAAAAAACAGAATAAAACTTATTTATTTATTTATTTAACCGTTTATTGTACACAATATAACACAAAGGACATAACATATAGAACAATACACAACAGGTCAGCTTATTTCTAAAAAGAAATCTCTTACAGCAGACCTAGGGTAGTGAGAAGGCATAAAGTGAGGCAGTTGACGTGTACAACTTACTTAATAAGATTAAAATAAATTTGGGCTAATAAAACAAGAATACTAAGTACAATAAATGAAGTAATACTGTATCCTAAAGTATACGTAATTATATGAACTATAAGATAAACTTACATATTATACAATTATTTTTAAATAAATAAATATATATATATATATACCTACATACATAAATACATAAACCTATACGAATTATTATGACAGAGAAAGATAATGCTCTTTTACTCGTACTTACATACATACATACATGCATAAATCACGCCTATATCCCTTACGGGGTAGGCAGAGCGTTAACGGCCGTAAAATGGAAATTAACACATCTGACAAAAGTTTGAGGGTCAATTAGACAGCTGTGTATCACTATAGTGAGAGGTTGTCAACCCATCGCCTAAAATTGCAATACACATCCAACCCTCGAGTCCCTTAGTCGCCTCTTACGACACCCATGGGTAAGAAATGGGGTGATGCTATTCTAAGCCGGCATCACACGGTGACAGAATAAAACTTATCAAACCTAAACCTATAAAGCTTTGTTAAATAATTAATGCTGAATCCAGCCAATTAAAAATGAGTAGCATGGCAATATGGCTTATCGATCAGATTCATGGTATCGGTAATACCCGGCAGTATTATATTATCTGTGGTATCGGTAACATGTACCAAGGTCAAATACATAGTTAGAAATTAATACCCCGTCATTAATTCAGAAATCAGTAGCAATGTCCTGTAATTTGTGTAAATCTTTTTATGGAAAAAATATAGCCATCTATTTACATGTAGGGGCCCGCTTTCACCTGCTGCTCATTGTATTACCATGGAAAAAAGTCTTATTCCCGGCATTAATTATACATAGAAACCCTTCTCTTGAATCACTCTTTCTTTTAAAGAAAACCGCATCACAATCCGTTACGTACTTTTAAAGATCTAAGCATACATAGGGACATAGGGATACTGGAAGCTTGATATTTTTTTGGTAGTTTGGTGTGTCGTAAAGCCATCATAGAAAATGACTTATGTGATAGAATATGACCATTTTATTCATTTATATAACAATTGATTGTACAAGAATACAAAACACAGGCCATGAATAAATAAGTATCGTTTTAATAATTTATTATATTGATTAGATAAGTTGAAAAAAAGGGGCATTTTCGAAGGTCGTGTCACCATTAGATTAGGTAATTAGATAAAGGTTAATGAAACCATAGAATTAATATAGTAATTTTCAATAAAACAGTAATTTGATGTTTTTAAGAGAGAAACTACCAAATAAATAACGAGTAAGTCGCGAAAACCCACATCATGATTGATACTCGTTCGTTTAATAGATTTAGATTTATTTATTTTGCATTATCAAATATATAATTACAAGTAATTACATTACATAAAATAAGGATGTCTAAGGATAACACAATCGTCAAAAAATGAATAAAAAATAATAATAAAATTTCAACAATTAATAAATATAAATTTACAAATAAAAAACAATGCCAAATTGGTAAAAAATAATAATAATAAATTTAAAAGAAAAAAATACAAACATATAATTGTTGATAACCTAGCAATTTAACAATGCCTTATAAAATTTGATGTTTTATGTACCACGATACTTCTTCAAAGTCAATCACACTTTGGAAAACGTTTATGTCTTAAGCAAACAAACCGAAATTTCGTCACTCTACCTACGCTGGTGTATTTCGATGAAAGTAATTATTCGCCGTGTAATGCCGGCTTCGCCGTGTGATGCCGGCATAGAATAGCATCACCCCATTTCTTTCCCTTGGGAGTTGTAAGAGGTAACTAAGGGATTCGAGGGTGTGTATTGCAATTTTAGGCGATGGGCTGACAACCTGTCACTATGGCGATACACAATTTTCCAAATGACCCTCAAATGTTTGTCAGCCGTGGCGTAAATTACCTTTTTGCGGTCGTTTACGCTCTGCCTAACCCGCAAGGGATTATAGGCGTGATATATGTATGTATGTAATTATTGAAAAACACATCACACAAGACCTTGGCGTGACTAAGTACGTCAACTGTAAACGGAAATATATTACCCAATTTACCAATTGCTACCATTTTGGGACTATTACTTACTAGTAATAGCCACTAGTGTCGCTACCTACGTAGGGAATTGGGAATCCCTATACGGTCAGTCTTGTTACTATAATTACAGGTTTAACCCTATAATGATGTCAGCAAATGAATAAGCAAGAACCTTAGTAGGTATTTTGAAAGCGAGGAAGTGTAATTAGTAATAAAATATGGGCCTAAATATCAACCAATACAATTAGGATGTTCATTTCAGTCTGGCTTTCCAATCTAAAATAGGGACCGCTGCTTTAATAGAGATGGCAGGCCTGTCTCCTATATTATACTATATTATCTACAGGCTACAAATGTATAGGTAAAATTCTTAGAATAGAACATTGCATAGCCGGTTAATATACCTGGTATCATATTGGCTGACCAATTACGCAATGAACATCGAATTTCACCTGTAAAATTGTAGCCTGTGCTTTGATAATATCGGGCACTGAGAGTCCGTTAAAAGATTGAGTTTCGGAATGCAATCGGGCCATCGATTTCGATTGCTCTCTATGATAACTAAAATGGCGGTCGTAATACAACCATGTGAGATGTCTAGGTACCTCAATAGTCAAAGCAGGTGATTGAAAAACCAGGACTCTAGGTCCATGAGGTCGTTTGCCGACTTGGTGTCTCTTATGAAAACATATATTTGCCCCAAGTTTCCGTAAACTAACCCTTTGTCTCTCACCATCTCGGATTTCCTGCACAAAAACTCGGTGTACATTACAGTGTTGGCTAAACAAAGGCGTCTCAAGGTCAGACTGCAACACGCAATGCACGCTTGAGTACCCAACTGTGTAATGAGTTACTGGTTTAGTTGCTGGAATGTTCAGGTTTTGAAAGGGAGTGTGGTCAGTGCGACCACGCTCCGGAAAGTGCAACGTAGGACGGGCTTCTTTCAGGTGGATACTAAACCTTGTAAGATGATGATAGATGCAGACAGGCCTTTCTAACCAAAATTGCGGTCTATGTATGGAGACATCTGGAGATGAGTGGGATGACCTTATGTCTAGCATGGCTGTTAATGACATGGTCAGTCAGACTCTTTGTCAAGTAGTGATAACAGTTAGTCGACAATGTGTCGGTGACAAGAGTTGCTACAGCCGAGTGAACAATGTTTCTTAATGACCATAAACAGATCGAAACTTGCAAAAATTTGGGCCTCCCGTATGTCGAAAGAGACTTACTTTATTTATATTTAGATCTGAGTGATTTCCTTGCGATAAGTTGTAGGCTGTGTGAAAAGTACCTACCTCCTTTTCGATGGCGTACCTAATGATCTTACTGAAGATAATTTTAACAAGCCGCAGCTAATTTTTCAAGTGAAGTGCCCCAAATTAACCTTCAAATATAAGGTCAACCAGATAGACTGTAGTAATCTAGCCATAGGTACTAAGCTCGTATTACTAGTGCAGTAATTAAAAAGCATTTATGTTATCGTCTTAGTTGGTAATGTAGGTATACTGATCTAAGCATTTAGGTATTAGATGACCAGGCTTTTTGCAATGTAAGCACTACTAGTTTTCTACTGCAAAAGAAATTTTTTTTTAAAGCTTACTCCCTACTACCTGGTTGCCTGGAAGATATTACTACCTGTGCAATAAGGCCACCAATTGTACAATTTTATTATTATTTCACCTTTTGTTTTTAATATGATTCTCTTGTGCAATAAAGTACATTGTATTGTATTGTATTGTTACATGAACAGCTTTCAAAAACTAAATCATTTATGTTACAGAGGCAAAGACTGCCGCAGCAACCTCTACCTCCTCCCGACCGGAGAGATCGTTTACTTCGTGGCAGCCGTCGTGGTGCTGTTCAACGTTGAGGAACAGTGTCAAAGGCACTACACTGGTCACACGGATGACGTGAAGTGCCTTGCGGTACACCCCAACAAGCTGATCATTGCGAGCGGGCAGTGCGCTGGTCATGACCGACTTGATGCCAGGGTAAGAAGCTTTGCACGCACTGTCAGGTCGCTTCAAGCGGATAACAATCAACCGCAAGATACGCATTAAACTTATAGAAGCTAGTGAAGCAAGAATATGTATTTATCTTTGATCAAATATGTTTAGAACAAAGCAATCGTTTCATAAAATGTATAATGGATAAGTAGTCGACATAAAGCCCAAGACCTTTTAAATGCCGTGTGATGCTGGCTAAGAAAAGTATCATTCATTTCCTTCCCGTGGGAGTCGTGAGAGGCGAATAAAGGACTCGAGGGTGTGTATTGCAATTTTAGGCAATAGGCTGACAACCTGTCACCATAGCGATACACAATTTTCCGAATGACCCTCAAATATTTGTCAGACGTGTGTGGCGTAAATGTCCGTATCTTGCGACCGTTTACGCTCTGCCTACCCCGCAAGGGATTATAGGCGTGATATGTGTATTTACATTTTAGACGCGTTGTGACCAGATAAAGAAACATCTTTTCAATAGTTTTAATTAGTTTTTATTACTAAAAGATACATTTCATTACTTATCTTTTTCTTTTTTCCGTGTGATGCCGGCTTAGAATAGCATCACCCAATTTCTTACCCATGGGTGTCGTAAGACCCGACTAAGGGACTCGAGGGATGTGTATTGCAATTTTAGGCGATGGGCTGACAACCTGTCACTATAGTGATACTGATACACAGTTATCTGATTGACTCTCAAGCTTTTGTCAGACGTGGAGTTAATATCCGTTTTACGGCCGTTAACGCTCTGCTTACCCCGTAAGGGATATAGGCGTGATTTATGTATATATCTTTTTCTTGCCTTTTCAACCCAGCCCCACGTCCGAGTATGGAACTCAGTTTCCCTGGCAACCCTGGCCGTCATCGGTGCTGGGCAGATGGAACGGGCTGTCGCCTGTGTCACCTTCTCTAGAGCTGATGGAGGAGCACTCCTGGCTTGTGTCGATGAGGGAGCCGACCATACCATCTCCGTGTGGGAATGGCAGCGGGGGGATAAGCATTGTATTGCTGAGACTAAGGTAAGGGATTCACAATGTTTTAAAACAAGATACAATATTCGTTTATTGTCAGATTATGGTAATACAAGTTCTTAGAAATATTATTATCTCACATAACCCGCCCTACATGGGCATAGGTACAATAAGAAAATAACTATAATTCTCAAAAACAATCATTCTCAATACATGCAAACAAAACAAAAATTATAGTCAATACCAAGCCTTGGTCAAAACTCTTCAAAACGTCATCAGCTTGAATAAAATTATAAAGTACCTGTCAATTTGTTAATTTTATCTCTATGATCTAAAAACTCCTTGACAGAGTAAAACATTTTATTATATAACTTTTCAGTTATCTATACTTTAAACTATACCTAGTGTATACCTGTTCTGCAAGAATCCGAACAAACCGACATTAGCTGAATGAAACGTTATTCGTTAACTATGCCGTTCTTAGAAATTGTATCTGCTTGCGTGAGTACGCACAAAATGTCTTTAAAGTGATTTGTGATATTGATGATGAAGTTTAATACAAGAACATTCAAAAAAGTCAACAACGAGCATTCTTTCAATATTTTTCAGTCTCTCTCTCTTTTCGTGAGGGGCACCGAGTCGTCCAACGACCCGATGAACCCTGGTGTCAGAGTTTTTCAACCGCCTACTACAACTAGTAGGCCTCTGACATGGTTGTGTTACGACCGCCGTCTAAGTAATCATAGACATAAACCGGGACCGACGACTTAACGTGCCCTCCGAAGCACGGAACCATTTCTTTTCGGACAATCAGTTGGTTCACCCTGCAATGTCCTAACCAGACCGGGAACAAATTCACAAAGTGATAAATATCAACTTTGTGAGTGTCTCACCGAGAATCGAACCCGGAACCTTTGCGTAGCAGGCAGTCGCACTACCACTGCGCTACATCGGCCGTCATATTTTTTTAATATTTTTCAGTGTTCCGTTGACACAGTGGTGGCTGCCGAGTTCCACCCACTAGACCGCAACCAAATAGTCACCTGCGGGAAGAACCACATCGCCTTCTGGACCCTCGACCAGACTAACATGCTGTACAAGCGGATGGGCGTCTTCGAGACCAGGGATAAGCCTAAATACGTCACTTGCCTTGGCTTCACTCAGAATGGTAAGTACCTTCAACAGCATCTCGAGAGAAGATGCAAGAAATTTCTTCGGGTCCGGCGGGATATAAGATACTTTCGGTTACGTCGATTTCTTTTACAGTGAGTCTAGTTATGTAGGTTCTGTTTGTATCATCAAATGTTTAATTGTGAGTCGAGTCAAGTTCCTAAGCAAGAGAGACCAACACGGTCTCCCGACATAAACTACCTCACCTGAAATGAACTTGCACTTTTCCTTTCACGACTTTGATGCTAGTTTTTGCGGGCGACAGCTTCAGAACTATTGGTTAGAAATTCGGTTATGAACTCAATTTCTTCATTTTATGGCGGAACTCTATCGCTATTGAAATAAAGGTGACATTTGGCTAGAATGACAAACGGATCTCACAGTCGCCCGGCGGCAACCGGCATGTCATTCTAGGCAATGCCACCTTTATTTCAATTACGTACGAATATTTTTTATTTCTATGAAAAGTGCTAGATCTGTCGCTCACAAAAACTCCTCTTGCTGTGCGGCGGCCCTTTGCTGATTATCTAAAGTTTTTTCTTAAACGACTTTTCTAATCCCACGTTTAACATCATAATTGTCATAATTTTCTTCACAGGCGACGTGCTAAGCGGCGACTCAAATGGCAACATCATTGTATGGGGCCGCGGCACCAACACAATCCTCAAACTAGTCCGAGGGGTTCACGAAGGAAGCGTCTTCTCAGTGTGCTGTCTCAAGGAAGGAAATATTGTCAGCGGTGGAGGCAAAGATGGAAGGATTGTCATGTTTGATGCTGATATGAATCCTACTGGAACTGATAATGTGGTAAGTACACAAACGTTACTCCTCTTCAAAAGATGTTTGAAGGTAGCGTCTTCTCAGTGTGCTGTCTCAAGGAGGGCAATATTGTCAGCGGTGGAGGCAAAGATGGAAGGATTGTCGTGTTTGATGCTGATATGAATCCTACTGGAACTGATAATGTGGTAAGTCTGTCTGCCATTAAAGCTGCATGTGGTAGAAACTCCATTTCAAAAGATGTTTGAAGGCAGCGTCTTCTCAGTGTGCTGTCTCAAGGAGGGAAATATTGTCAGCGGTGGAGGCAAAGATGGAAGGATCGTCACGTTTGATGATGATATGAATCCTACTGGAACTGGTATTGTGGTAAGTACAAAAACTCCTCTTCAGAAGATGATTGAAGGCAGCGTTTTCTCGGTGTGATGTGTCTCAAGACAGCCAATATTTTACTGGCGGTAGAAAAGATGGAAGAATCGACATATCTGATGCCAATGTGAATAATACAGCAACAGGCAATATGGTAGGTCTGTTTGCCCTTGGAAGCTGATTAGTATGTTCTGCAACTTGCTAACATCTTTGATCTGATGGGAGTATTAATATGGTTTGCCACCATTTATGGAACTATGCCATAGCAGTCGACTCTGGTCACACCTGAAGAAAATTGTGATACTGCCAGGATCGCTATGTAAGATTAGAAGTAGGAGGGACAAGTGAAACGATGAAAAACTGTTCGAAGATTAAGGCCTCATTTACCCCGGTACAACATGTCTACCAGCTATTATGAACCTAACTAAGCTCACTGAATGTTCAAAACTTGTGAAAAAACATAACAACAGTGGGTACACGAGGGCTAAAGTCAAACAGTCTGGCTAAGAATGTTAACTATAAACCCTTGATTTGCAGATCGAAGGCCACTACGGTGGCGTGCGAGTTGTATCCGAAGGTCGCGGCAGTCAGCTGTTCATCGGGACCACCAAGAACTGCATCCTGCATGGAGATATGCAGCTGGGGTTCTCGCCTGCCGTCTTAGGTATGTAGCCAAGTTTCCTAAAGTGCTAGCTAATATATCAGACTAAGACAAATAAGGTTTCAGCAGTCAGCTGGACCACAAAGAACTGTATCGATACCTGTTTCTCGGGTTCTCTCTCGCCGTCTTAGGTTAGCCTATAGTTTCTAGTATTGCTACTTGCAAGTATACTGGGTGTAAGGAACAGCCCTCTGTATACTGATAGGGTGGGTGCATTCAGAACATGTTACTAAAAAACTTTCCACAAAAAAATGCTGCAGGAAACGTAAAAAAAATTTTGGACTTTCCATAGTTAATGCAGTCAGCTGATCATGATTTTGTATGGGAGGTCGAATATTTTTTGTCGTTTCCTGACATTGTTCCTAAGGGAAAGTTGTTCAGTTTCATGGTCTGCATGCACCCTATCAGTATTCGGAGGGCTGTCCCTTATCTACACCCCGTATTTGAAAAAGACGTCACGACAGCTGTTCATCGGGACCACTAAGATGGTCATCATCTACATTACATACTAAATGACAAATCAAAATCAAGAAGAATATCGCCCACTCTGAGTGTAAATTTTTATTTGATCCTAGCGAGACAAGAATGTTTTTGGCTTAAAAAATCTATAGATTGGTTGTTATATACCGACTTAAGCTTTACAGTATTATAATAATCATACTGACATAAGTCTAACTTTACGTAGGTCAGCTGGAAGAAATTTCATAGTAGAAACATAAGAATAGAAAATAATACTGCGTATAGAAACGAAACTCCTTTGTCTGGGCCCCAAAAGCCGCGCTTTAAATACCTACTTCCCCCCGCAGCCCGTAACGCCCCGCACTCTCCCGCGGTTTAAGTCGGGGCTGTCACGTGCCAATAATTTTATTCCAGACTAGCGGCCAGTCAAGCGGTTGCGACCGCTGCTAACAGTTTTCCCGTGGGAACAAAATATTTACCCATTTTAAAGTCTTACCTTACCATTTTATTTTTAATAGGTAGGTACAGAATTTTAAAATAGGTGCAAAACATACCTACGATACGAATGTGCTTATTTATCATTATCCGCTAACAATGACTTAGGCACCTAGGTAGTTTAAATTAGAAAATGGAAACTAGGTACCTACGTAAGTAAAAATAGGAGTACACACAACAATTACGTATAATAACGAATGGTAGGTACCTAGGTATTTACTGTAAAATCATCACTTACCTTGGCTCATCTTTAGGCAAATTAATAAAATTTATATGCGGAGTCTTCCTCGCATCACTTTTGCAGCCATACACACCACAATAATTCGGCATTGCTAAATTTTTCACAAAAAATTAAAATTCGACCCGCACGACGAACGTTTCCGCGGCGAAGCGCACTCCCGACTGAATTGTTCGCTAAGAGACAGCCAGACGGATTGACCTTGAGCGCGTCTGGAGCGGGAGTGTCATCTCTATGTGATTTCTACTCTATGGTAGAAATAAGTTGTCCGGTTGTGTCGTTATTCTTTGTATGTGTTTCTTTTGTAATGTTTTTGTGTACAATAAACGATAAATAATAATATATTACCTTTAGGTACACTTCATCTTCCTGTCACCAAAAACCTGATTAAATATCTTTCCTCAAGGTCACGTGGATGAGCTTTGGGGATTGGCAGCTCACCCCACTTTACCTCAGTTCGTGACGGCGGGATGGGACCGTCTGCTGCAGCTGTGGGATGGTCTCAGCCATTCTACTGTTTGGAGCAAGGATATTGAGGTAGCTCTACTTTATTTTTCGTTATATTTAAGCCTGCGATTCGATATATCCCATCCTTAAGGCGGCGCCGAATGAAATCCAACCGTCCAGTGGCGCCCTCCCATGTTTCTAAATAATTTCATAAAATCTAGAACAAACATTAATAATCTAAGACGGACATATTGTTGTCCAATAAGATAAGTTTATTATAAGGTACAACAAAGAGCTTTTTCTTGTGTTTTAAATTTTAAATCACTAAAACCAGTGATTTTAAAGACGCATAACAATGAAAAGCTTATTGTTTTACCTTAAAATAAACTTATCGTATATGACAACAATTTGTCCGTCTTAGATTTTTAATGTTTGTCCTAGATTTTAAGAAATTATTAAAAAAACATGGGAGGGCGCCACTGGACGGTCGGATTTCACTCGGCGCCGCCTTAAGGATGGGATATATCGAAACCTTGGTAACATGGATGGCTACCCTATTTAGCCCTGATGAGCCTCTGTACGCAAACACCTTAAATTTGGTATGTCAATAATAAATTCTACAGTTAACCTTGAATTGAGATTTCATTGGGAAGACGCTGTTGTATTTACTTAAATTTTACTTGTTTACAACTTGTTCTAGTTCGTAATCATAAAGATAGGCCATGTTTTAGATACGCATATTCCTGCAAGTACCACTACAACAATAGCCTCAAATCCTTTTAAGGTTTCTTGGTCACAACAATGAAACATAAATTGTGATGTGCTTTAATTGTTTAGGAGCGGGCACAATGTTGCGCATGGTCGACCGACGGATCAGTGATAGTTGTAGGCAGCCTCACAGGGAAATGGATGGTGTTTGACCCGCAATCGAGAGAAATGCTGGCCATTCACCATGATGGGTAAGAGAACCATAAAGTTATATCACTCTGTAGTATTATTGAGTATGTTAGATGGTATGATAATAAACTTTATTATTATGTTCTCGGCTGTTGCCTAATCATCATTTATTATAAGTAAAGTTTCTGAATCTTCTGTTCTAAAATACGGGTTTTCTCTAAAACTGCTTTACCTACTACATGTATTTTTTTTGCAATGAAACACCCAACTTCATTCTGCCTATTTTGTCGCTTCATTCCAATATTTTTTTGCATAGGAAGGAAAAGTCCTGGTAACGGCACCATACCTATTGTAACATACCAATGATATTGCAGTACCGTGTCCATTCGATCTAATATGAATGTGCTCATTGCATGACCTGATTTTTAATCATATCGCTTGCATATGAATTCCAGATCGGAACCGATTCAGACGATCCAATACGCCCCCAACAACAAATACGTGGCTCTCGGGTCTCGGGACAACTTCATCTACATCTACCAGGTGGATGACAACGGGGCACGGTACTCCCGGCTTGGGAAGTGCTTGGTAAGTATACCAACTGAGTCATCGGGTCCTTGCCCCATCCGGCGAATTCGATGACTTTTTATTTCATTAGCTTGACGCTCGGGGTGTCTGGTAACTCAGTTGGTCGAACAGAAGAAACAACTAAACACACATCTAAGAAACAAGATATTTTTGAGACAATATTTTATATTTCTACTGTTCATATTTTATTTTTACAATAACTTGATACGTAGAAGATTTTTAACATATAAACGCAGCTTTCTACTTTGGTGACATTGTATCTGAATATTTTTATCTACTTAATTTCACTCATAAAAACCATGATCGTCTACATCATGATTAATTTAATACCGTGTTATTTTAATAGATATAGATTACTACATTACCTGCCTATTAGAAGTGGTTTTTTAGATAGATACAAAACGCATTATTACGTTTACCATATTATTTACTAGTTTTATTTAATTGTATGTTTTTCTAACATTGTTCATATTTCACGCTCCTAGTGTACGGAAAGAAAACGTAGAAGGGTAAACAAATGACTAACCATTATCAGCCATGCATGTACCGCATTTGAGCATATAGTATAAGAAATCTGCCTTTAGATAAGTTGTAGCAAAATGCACTTGATTTTCTTTTACTGGCAGGTCTCTTGACTTAGTTTAATTTTAAAAATCAGCCTGCATTTTGTTACACTTGCATAATTACCCTCAGCAAAATTAAAATTCTATTATTTTAGCTTGATCCTGACCCTTTGATATCGTCATATTTGCTGAAAATATTTTAAAGGACCAAATTGCACATGAAAAGTTCCTTTAGATTATGTTTATGTAAAACGTTCATATAGATTGTAAATTTTATGGATTGTTTAAAATATTTCCGGCAATTTTTGTTACATCTTTTATTTAAAGGCTATATTTTTAGGCTTCCCACAGCCCCTAGATTCCCAAGGCAATACCTCTCCTTATGCCTGCCTAAAATGTAGAAAACGTAATGTGGTAGGTAGATCAATGTTTAGAAAGGCTTATCTAGTAAGGTCTTAATGCTAAATACCTACTAATTAATAATTATGTTTTCCAGGGTCACTCAAGTTACATAACGCATTTAGACTGGTCAGAAGATAGCCAGTACATTAGAAGCAACTCCGGAGACTACGAGTTGTTATACTGTAAGTTACTTTTTTCAATGTATCCATTTAATTTTAAATCGATTTCATACAAAATAATTTTTAGGTTACTCTTGGCTTGCCGGAAGCGCCACTGCAAATGGCTGTATATCGCAGGTTCAAATACGGCTTACTCTTCAACCCAAAAAAATATTGATGAAAAATATTTAGACCTCACATACAACCAGACTTGGTCTTCTGCTACATTTTGTATGGGAGGGCAATTTTTTTTCATTATTACGACCTATGTTTCTTGAGGAAAGTTTTTCAATTTCATAGGCTGGTTCATTCCTTGAAATCAACGCAGTACTTTTCCTTACAACCTGTATAGGTAAGTGTGTCTTGGCCATATTTTTGTCACCTTAATGTTTTAATCCGACCGACGACCGATGTGGCGCAGTGGTAGTGCGACTGCCTGGTACGCAAAGGTTCCGGGTTCGATTCTCGGTGGGACACTCACAAAGTTGATATTTATCACTTTGTGAATTTGTTCCCGGTCTGGTTAGGACATTGCAGGGTGAACCAACTGATTGTCCGAAAAGAAATGGTTTCGTGCTTCGGAGGGCACGTTAAGGTTAAGCCGTCGGTCCCGGTTGCTGTCTATGATTACTTAGACGGCGGTCGTAACACAACCATGTCAGAGGCCTACTAGTGGTAGTAGGCGGTTGAAAACTGACACCAGGGTTCATCGGGTCGTTGGACGACACGGTGTCCCACACGAAAAGAGAAGAGAAAATGTTTTAATATTTTATGCAGGGAACGCGACAACCTGTCGGCAAGTGCCCAACTCGTCAGCAATGCGCGACGTGGTCTGGTTCACGAACACCTGTCCCATCACCTTCCAGACCATTGGCGTGTGGCCGGAGAACGCTGATGGCACCGATATTAACTCCTGCACCAGGTAACTCTACTTTTACTCATGCATTATAAAACTTGACAGCCTCCAAGCATTTTAGGGTGATTCTGGTCAAGTCACTTACTTGGATCCAGAATTTGACCAAGTTACCTTGGTAATGTCTTTAAATTGTATTCAGATAGTGATAGAGCGATCCTGGTCACGGCACCAAATCTTATTGATAAATTGAAATTGTACTCGGAAATTGAAGTTGTATTCAGAAAGTGATCGAAATATCCTGGTCACGGCACCAAATCGTATCCAGAAATTAAGATTGTATTCAGAAAGTGATCGAGTGATCTTGATCTCGGCACCAAATTGTATTCAGAAAGTGACCGAGTGTTCTTGGTCTCGATATCAAATTGTATTCAGAAAGTGACCGAGTGTTCTTGATCTCGGCACCAAATTGTATTCAGAAAGTGACCGAGTGTTCTTGATCTCGACACCAAATTGTATTCAGAAAGTGACCGAGTGTTCTTGATCTCGGCACCAAATTGTATTCAGAAAGTGACCGAGTGTTCTTGGTCTCGATATCAAATTGTATTCAGAAAGTGACCGAGTGTTCTTGATCTCGGCACCAAATTGTATTCAGAAAATGACCGAGTGTTCTTGATCTCGGCACCAAATTGTATTCAGAAAGTGACCGAGTGTTCTTGATCTCGACACCAAATTGTATTAATTCAGATAATGGAAGGAGCAATGTCCAGCTGTGTACTAATATGGTCGTTATTGCATGTATTTTTTTTTTATTATTAGGGATGGGTTTGCTCTTGACTCTAGTCTAGGTCATAGGACAGAGATAAAGTCTAAGATGGAGCGAGCTCACCCAGAAGAAGCCTGTTCACTCTTACTTTGAAGAGATCAGGGTTGTATGCGTTTGGAAACACAGACGCAGGTAGTGAGTTCCACTCTTTAGCAGTGCGCATTATAAATGATGACTGGAAGCGCTTAGTCCGAATTTGTGGAATAGCTACCAGGTATGGATGGTATCCGGCGATGCGTTTGGATGTCCGATGGTAGAAGGGAGCTGGTGGAACAAGGTCGTGAAGCTCTTGAGCACACTCTCCGAAGTACAATCTGTAAAAAACCGACAAGCAGGCAACCTTGCGGCGATGTGCCAATGAAATTAAAACAAAATAAGTACGTGCCTAAACAAAAACTTACTTTTTAGATCACACGATGGCCGACTGGCAGCTACTGGCGATGACTTCGGGAAAGTCAAACTTTACGCTTATCCTGTAACACAACCAAAGGTAAGACCCAAGCACATTATCTCTTCTTCCAATTTTTAGTAAGTACTTATTATATTATTTTACTAAGATTAAATGAATCGAAGAAAATTGCTATTTAAGTGTTAGTATCTTCTCTTATCTTCTTTGAGAGCCACTGTATGCTTTAGTCCTGAAAATGTTGTCTATGTAGAGATTGAATCTAGCAAAGGACATCATACGGCTACTGATGATGATAAGGCTGTTATCAGTTATAGTTGATACCAGTGCTTTTTGGTTGAAAGAGCACCATTTTTTTTGTTTTTGTTTTTGATAGCATTTAGAATGTTACGTACTACAACAATAACAGCCTGAGCACATTTTCTATTTTGTTGTTAACGGTCAATTTGTGCTTTTTAGTTGAATGATCAAAGCATTATAACGTTACGTACTACAACAAGGCCAGCCAAAGGATATTTTTAAGTTTTTTTAGTTGATATCAGTAAATTTGCGCTTTTTGGTTGAAAGATCAGCGCATTTAGAAACGTTACGTGCTACAACAAGGCAAACTTTAGTATCACTTTTTTTAACAAGGTTTTTATACTTACTTAGAAAATTATTTTCTTTCCTAGTCGCTCTGCCACCAATACGGAGGTCACTCGTCCCACGTGACCTGCGTCCGATTTCTGCCGGACGACTCTAGACTTATCAGCACCGGCGGGTTAGACACCAGTGTCATGCAATGGGTCGTCGACTAAACTACACTTCAGCCTGTTCAACAAGCCCGGTGTGACAGCTGTCAGATCGGGAGACCTGAGTCCGGTTTCTGCCTGACGATTCTCCACACATTAGAACAAGCGAGTTAGACAATAGCGTCGTTCAATGGGTCGTCGATTAAACTACACATGAACCTGTATGAACGCCCAATTTGACAGCTGTCAGTTCCATAAAAAAATCCACGATACAAGGTTGACTTTCCTTTGTTAGCGTCGCTTCTTTGTATAGATCTGAAAGCTATCAAATAGGGCTTGTTAGGTTGGCCTAACCTAACTGTAAACTTAATATTTTGTGCGTAACTTTGCACAGGTTTTTACATATTTCACGTACCTACTTTTGTTCAATTAATGAAACATTAATTATGTAAGTGTACATTATTTTCCTTGCAATTGAAACTTTGCATTTCACTGAAAAGTACAAGTTTATTTTTATATCAATTTAAGTAGTACGAAAGTATACTTAGGGTTAACTACAGCAATCTCAACAATTTCCAAGTTTTTTATAACAAAATGAGTTTTTAAGACCACCCTTATATCATAGGTTTTGTGCACTTCATCATAATATTTTTAATTATTGTGTTTTCAATTGTATCGTGTATTTTTTCTGTTGTGTTGTCCTCACAGTTCCGTTAATTAATCTTTATAATATCAGAGAAATCTAAATATATTTTGTTCGAATTAGGGCCTAACTGTATACTGTTTGCAATTTATTTATTTTATTTTTGTAACTTACACATTATGTAAGAGTAGGTAAGAGATAAAGTATGTATGGTTGTGAGAGAGGGACAGAGCGAATCGGATCGATTTTACACTTTCTACGAGTACACTAATATTATCATGTTACACATTCCGTCGATTTGTCAATAATTCTTTCACTACTTATGATGGTAAGTATAGATAACATACTGGGCCAGATGGAAGAGGCGTCGCCACTAGTAATGGCGAAAGTCGCAGGTTTAAATCCAGCCCGCGCTAGTAAAATTTGCAAATTTTCTAAAAATACTGGCTTAAAATGGCAACACCTTTATGATCCGACTTGTATATTATCTATAATTTGTCATGTAAGGTATCTAATTTGTCTGACATGGTTCACGCTCTGCCTACCCTGCAATGGATATAAGCGTGATGTGTGAGTGTCTATTTCATCATAAGTTGTGAAAGATCACGATTTCTAATATTGTATTTATATCGCATAATCAGCACAGCTGCAAATAATATTTTAGTAAATTTATACACTGGCAACACTGCGAATATTGTCAAATTATGTAATTGAGCTTTTTAAAGCTAATTTAGTAATTTAGGCGCAATATAAATAATTTTGTGGCACGATTTTTTATGTATTTTAGAATAATTTAAGCCATGAAAGATCAATTACAAATTAGATTATTTTTAGGTTAGATTTGTGTTTAGTTTTTAGTGGTTTAAAAAAATTACATTCTCGCTAATTTTGTTTGTCAAAATTCCTAAACCATGGAGTGCGTGGTGATAATGTTTTTTTATGAACCACAAGCAATGCTTCTTCAGACACTTTAACAAAAGTTTCTTACAAATTAACAAAGAATGTTCCAACTTTACCTACTTTCTTACGCCTTAAATAAAATAAAAAAAAACTGTGCTACACCACAGAGTACGCACACCGTATTGATATTAATTATTCTAGGTATATCTTCACCAAAGTTGTTACAATGAATTTAAATTGTATGAAGAAACATTGTATAAATCTTTAGAAGATAATTTTTACTTTTCAAACACATTCCTTAGATTCGAGCGTTTTATTTTATAACCTAGTCACAGTTCAGTCTTCATTTTAATAGCGTTTTTAACCTTTATCAATATTAGCTTCAGTGCAAATATTTTTAGGGTGAGTTCTATTCGTAAAACTGGTCAATTTTTCTAATAAACATAGGTCAAAATATGAAAAAAAATTACATCCTAAACAAAAATGTTTATAAAATTTGTCACTTTGTGTGAGAGGTCCATTTTTTTCATATTTTTCAAGTTGGACTCACCCTCAAAATATTTACATTGAATTAAATAGGCCCTTATATTATTGCAGGAATGTTGTTTTAAAAATTATGTTCCATTATTTATACTCAGTTTTTTCGATAAGTTCATTTGGCAAAATGGATCATGATTTTTAAAAGGCAGTTTTGCAAATTTTGTCAATTTAACTATTTTCATCCTGTAGCCTTAACACTAGATATTTGTTGTAAATATTTAATATGGCGTGGTCAGTCTTTTTGGATGTGCCTCAAATAAAAACGTTTATTGAATTATTTTGTTTTACTTTTCTTCCATATTTAAGCTGGTAATTGACTAATAAAGGAAACGAAAGATGCAGTAGACTTAGTGCCAACGCTGTATCAAGCGGGCTGCCCGCGCTCGTGCAAAATTTGGCAAAATACAAGAGCAGCGCTGTGTGACGCGGGCCACCAACACGCGGTGCAGGCGCGGTAAGTACAACCCGTCCGAACACAACGACACCTTGCCGTATTACAGCAACTTAGGCACAATGCGCCTTTTAAATTCGAACGGATAATAATGTCAAGACGCGCAGCCCGTTTAACGGAGCGTGGGGCCTTAAAGCCTCATCTACACCGGTACATGTGCTTATAAACCTTACTACCCTACCTACCCTCACTTAAAAGTTCAAAACCTATGAAAAAACATAACAATAGTGAGTACACTAGTGGTTAATATTGGTCGGTGTACTTATAGCGCCATTACAAAGTGTAATAAGCTAAAGATACTTTCCACACTTTGCTATCACCCGGTTGCCTGGCAGAACTTGCTACCGTAGCAAGAAGGCCGTGTGTTGTACTTCACATATTTCTAGGTTTAAGATGTTCTTCGTTTTTATGGGCAATAAGCGCCAATGCTGCATAAAGCTGGCTGCACGCGCGGCGCCGCGCGCGTACTAGATTCGGCATAATACAAAAGCGTGAAGCGGGCCGCCCAGCCAGCGCTGCTCTAGTATTTTTTCGAATCTAGCCCGTGCGCGGCCGGCCCGCGCGTGCAGTTCGCTCGACGCAGCGTTGGTGCAAAATAAAATGTTATTACTTAACACTTAGCGCTTAGGTGAGGTTAAACTGCCTACGAGTTTACAGAGACTGTCCTGCTTCTGCATAACACCAACTACATTCAGGTATTTTTTAGTTTTACGATATTTCAGTATAATAAAATGTATGCCATGAGTTAATACGCAGGGTCCAAAATACTACTAGATGTTATTAAATAACAAAAATAAACAAAAAGATGACATTAAAAGTAAAATAATTTATTAAAATAACAGTAAACATAATAATTATCAAATAACTAAATTAAAAATTAAAAAATAAACGTAATTATTACTCAAAAGTAACAACTCGGGAAACCCTGAAATGTCATACATTTGGTATTTAATTTCATTGGAGTCAAAATATTTAGCCAATTCAACTGTTTTGAAAATCTGTAAGGTACCCAGTTCATATTTCCTTGAAAAATGTAAGTTTTCTTCCTGAGACTTTCAACGTTTGGGAATTCAATGCCTAACTACACTACAGAGTTTCAGGAGTCCAAAAAACTTAAAAACAACAAATTCCTGGCGTAAAATTAAAAAAAATAACGAATCCTACTCTCCTATTACCAAATATTTTTTGTACGTATTTACACTGAATGACGTCATAGTTTCTCTAAACCACCTTTCAAATAGTCATTCTAAACATCTAAAGGTCTATGTTTTAGCAAATAATGTTTTAGAAGAATCCATAGTTTCTTGCTTCAAGCAAAACCTTTTGTTTTGAGACTGGTTATAGAAAGGTGGGTTATATTAAGCTGGTCAACCTGAACCTATAGCATAGCAAATTAATAATTTTGTAAAAAAAAAATACCAAGGTCAGTCTATATCAAGGCCAGCCAACTGATTTTCCAATTGGGCCAAAATTGTCAGTTAACTGGGGCGCCGGGCCACGATTTTCAGACGCTATGTCGTTATTAAACAAAAAAAAACGGCAAATTTAATAGCATTTTTTATGTACTTGCGTAGGTAAGGATGGAAAACGGACAAGTGACCACAAACCTTTATAATTATGAATTTGGATTCCAATGAGAAGGTCAAAACACACGTTTTATTTTACCTTCCAATCATGCCGACAAGCACCGAATGGCCTGGGGTTGGCCGGCCTTTCTCTATATCTACAGTGATTTAAGTACAACCATTGTATTACCAAAAATTTGAATCATGTAAATTCCAAAAAAGCTAAAACAGGTTTTAAACCATTCGCGATTGGTTTTTAGAAATAAATCACTATGCTACTGAATTCAACGACGTTACTCCGAAAACCGAAAGATAAAATATTATCATGTCAAGTTTATAATCACTGCAGTATCAAACCTAAATTAGCTTCTAAGGATCTTTAATGCAAATTGGGTCGTTATAGCAATACCCCCCAATTGGGAGAGGGCCATGTCCAGCAGTGGACTATTGTGGCTGTGGAAGGGTCTCATTCGTAACCGCTTCGAAGCTTAAATAAACAGTCTACTCTATACGGAAAAATATTTAAAAGAGAGTAAACTAAAGAGCAGATTAATTAAAAAATATACCTCGCAAAAATTCAACCATAAAATTTAAATTCGACTTTTAAAGTGGTTTTGTTTACTGAATGAATATAGGCATTGATAAGCCTGCGTCGAGCGAAATACGAACGCCCAGTTGTATCCTAACATGTTTTTAATTAATTTGTTCAAATCTGAAACAAATACCAAAATCTACAACGGACAAATTGTTGTCCTTACGATAATTTTATTTTAAAATACATCAATGAGCTTTTGGTGTTTAAATCAACATAACGGTTTATGGTGGCGACCATTTTGCGTTTTAGTGATTTTAAAGGCGCATGACAATGACTTTATTGTTGTAGTATAGGACAACAATTTGTCCGTCTTACATTTTTAATGCTTGTTTTAGATTTTACAAATTATTAAAAATCAGATGAGTGCGCCACTGGACGGTCAGCGCCGCCTCTATAAGCCAAATTGACCAGCACAAAAGCGCGATTCCCCGAATCATATTCCAAAAAAATACATCCAAGAATCACACTACTATGACGTCATTCGAAGGACATAAGGATAGGCACCGGACAGGTCTACTGAAACATGACATCTCGTCCAACGATTTAATTCAACTATATCACATCTATATCAACTGTTCGACACTGTTCGCGGACATCTCGAGCAACCGCCACGCCGCCTTCGAGTTGAGCTCCTGCGGGTCCCGACACAGCACCCACACGTAGTTCACTCGCATCACTTTATCGGGGGAACCCTCGATCACGTTGTTTTTGGAGTCCCGCACGCACATTATCTGTTGGGACTGGAATGTTATGACTAGAACTGGCCCCTGGTCCATCATTTTGCCCATGACGAGCTCGATTTGCTCGATATCCAAGATTTTTGAGTCGAGTTTGTATCCCAGTTGTTTGCAGGTTTTTATCGGTGCCGCTAATATGTTAAACACGCCTTCGTAGCACCAATCTTTGAGTATTTCGAGATCACCTCTGACCATTGCTTCTAGAATGTTCGGTATGATATCGTTAGCGCAGTCTTCGAGAAACTTTTGTGAAGTGAACGTTGGGTCGATTTTGCAGATTTCTGTTAGCGTTTTTGATAGGTCGGTTTTTTCGAAGACGTTTCCGAATAAACTGCCCACTTTTTCTGTGACGAATCGTGCTCCTCGGACCATTGGATTGTCGGATTCTTCGTATTTTATTTTCCAATCGAGTACCTGTGTGAGAATACTAATTACAGTCTACTGCTACAAGTACAGATAGCTAAATTAAATATGAAACTATCCTATAATTTTAGTAAACGATACCGTGCCGCGTGATGCCAACAGCAACACCCTATTTCTACCCGCGGGTGTCGTAAAAGGCTACTAAGGGATACATCCGGGAAAATGGCAGTAGCGTTCTCTATGAATATCTGTAACACCTTGTACTGCGCTCGCCAATCCGCCTGCCAAGCGGGGTGACTATGGCAAATACCCCCCAATAGGGGCAGGCCCATGTCCAGCAATGGACTGTTGTGGTAGTAGTAGGTATACGATACACTTTAAATGATTTTATAAAATTTTGACAGCGATTAGGATTTTAACCCGGGACCGAGAAATACTTTCCACTGCTTATCTTAGTGAGCTGCTGAAGTATAGAACATAGTGCCAAAATTTTCGATCTAGACTAGATGTCGAAATGAGCTTCACAAATTATCAAAAATCGTCCACCCATACAAAAACGGCCGGCCAACATGGGTGGCAGTATTTATTTATTTTTCATATTGCGGCCTTATGTTCTTTGGGGAAAGTTGTTCAGTTTCATGAACTGGTTAACCCCTTGAAATATTTGCAGCAATTTTTCTCCTTCCTGTATAGCACTGTTGAAAATCAAGGTTTTAACCATGCTTATTATATGTAGCTTATTATTCGTATGTAGACTGCTATGGTATTGTAACATATTGCATGCATCTGTAAATTCACCGTGATTCTCACTAATTACTTATTCTATATCGTGTTTTAATGTTTAAGATAAAAACTAGGTAATACCTATTGTAAATCATGTCTGTACCTGCGTAGTCTGATTAAGACCGAGGCCTCCCATCACAAGTGTCTTTAGACAACTTTCTGGGAAGCCCCGACAAAAAGATTGTACTGATTTACAAAATAAAAACATTTTTTTTTTTTTTTTGGATACATATAACTGAGTACATAATCTTACCTTATTGACATACTGGTTGTTATTCTTGAAGTCCTCCCACTGTTGGTAGAACTTGGAGTCCTTATGTAGCTCCACGCCGACTGTCTCTGTGTCCGGCACGAACGTTCGGTCGTCGGCCGCGATCTGGAATAACAGAATTCAATGTTTTTCTAACATGCTAGGAAATGTGTTCATTTCTTTCAAAAAAAGAAACCGCGAAGTTTCACATTGTTTGTCACGTCTCAGATCACGCCAGCAAAGTTGTATGGAAATCCTTTGCTGGTGTCTATTAAGATAAATTCGTTATACGCTAAACCCACATAATTTGATTTCAAAATTATCTCGATGACTCTCATAGAAACGGAACGTAATTTTGTATGAAACAGGTAACTAAAGACGAGGCTGTATGATGTGAAGACCCTTGCCTGTCCAGAATTAAAAAAGAAAAGAATGAACTAAACATTTAGTATGGCTGAATATTACGTAATACTGTGCCTTACAGGCGAAATTATTTTAAAAAATTACAATTGGTGGGAAAATTGTAAATTTTTATTTGTTTCGTTGTGTTGTGGTCGCTAGCTAACTTTTATAAGAAGTACAATCTTTCAATTCCTAGCCTTTTTTTTGAGAAAAGCACTATGTAAGCCTCGGGGAAAATTACTTTGCTTGACTTGTATAATTGAAGTCCTCGCCTGCGGCTCGGACTTCAAACTATACTCGTCCAGCAAAGTCTTATTTTCCATACCTCGACAACAATGTACTATTATCTACATACATACATCAGCCTATTGCAGTCCACTGCTGGACTCCTGCCTCCCCCAGGGTACGCCATAGGGCACGATGTACCCTGGGGAAGGCAGCAGTCCAGCAGTGGACTCAATAGGCTGATGTATAATTATGTATGTATGTACGTGGTATGTACTCGAAAACAGTTGTTTAAATACCTGCTTTATGCAATCTGCCTATACAAATTATAGAGGATGGTAGATAGGGGCAGTTAGTGAGGGATGGAATTTGGGTAGTTAGTCGAACTAGTCATCCATTATATACCTAGTTATTTAGTGCTACTTATATTCCTAATGTACAGTGCGAATGATATCTATTCTTACCTTATTTCTGTTCTCATGTAAGTGACTATGTCTTTAATGAGAATAAAGTATCTTTAAACCTAACTAGTCGCTTTTGACAGGAAAACAGGTTGTGGCTGGTGAAACCGCTGGCCAACATCTAATAATATTCAAGTGAAGTTTGATGCTTGTTACCTCGACTCTTTTCCTAAGTGCGGCGGGGGATGTGTACACCCTCCCTTCGAGCCCTTTGGCTGCCATCTCATTCTTCACTATGTCTGTAGCCTGGAGACAAATATATGCACTTCATAATTCAAGGAGTGACAAAGAGGTATTTTTAATATTATTAAACCATTTATTGCACACAATAAAAACATAGGACACATACATATATCAAACCATTCACAACAGGTCTTCTTATTTCTAAAAAGAAATCTCTTCCAGCAGACCTTGCGCAGTGAGATCTCATAAAGTGAGGCAGATAAGACGTGCACTATCATTTAAAAATTAAAATAATAATTTTATTTTTCTTTAATATCAACAACATAAAATATCATACAACTACATAAACCTACATAAACTACATACCTACAATCTGAAAGGAGGTTAATTCAAATCGATTCACTTTATTCAATTTACACCATTACAGTAACGCCAAATCGTTATAAATACAGTCAAAAAGTAGGTACCTACTAAGTATATAAAGGTACTCTTGACACTAAACGTTATACGTAAAATAGGTCGAAATATGAAAAAATATTGAATCTCACAAAGCAAATTAACCAGCTGAGGTCCAAATTGCTTTTTTTATGGGATGGGAAAATTGTTCAGGTTCATGAGTATCTTGACATACAGTTTTTGTCCCTGTTTAAGCAAGAAAATAAACAAACTAAAATTTGTAGACTTTTTGGGAAACATTGGCTCAACTTGTGTCTGGTAAGTTTCCTTACACAGCTGTAAAATCAGGCTTGTTAGAGTGGGCTACTAACCTGTGATATAGTTCTGAACGCGCTCGTCTGCCCTAACTTGTGTCCGGTGTCCACGATACTCTCCGCCGCTCCCTTTGCAGTTTTTGATAAGTCTTCGCCCAATTTACCTGAAACATTGAACACAATAGGTAATGATGTAGGTTTACGAGACTTACATGTCAACTTAATTCTCAATTGTGTTCGGCAATCACAGCTGACGAGCGTATGTAATCTGCCAAGTGCCAACCTCCGTGAAGAAGTCTGTCTTAAAGGCGCGCCGTGAGAAAAATAGGTATTTTTCGATGCTAATTCGTTGGTGAGTATTCATAAACACCTTATTTTTATGTATGATGATTTTTCATTATATTATTTAGATTCTTTTAGCAGGAAAACACCATTAAAGAAAGTTTGCTTGCTCGATAGATTTATTTTTCAATCTTTGGTCTATTTTTACACTTTTTTACTTAGTGTAGAGCAATCCTATGAACATACGTCGATACGTCTTGTACATTACTAGATTCTTGTCGTACCGTTTTTTGGTTACTTGTTTATCTGGCGAGAAATTTCCGAATGAGTGAAAAAACGACAAAATATGGTGATTCCGGTCTGTTTTCGCACACAGGATTTGCCATTAGTGGGAAAGGGACGTTTAAAAGTTCGAGGCAGGCCCTTAACCAGCCGAAACGTAAAGCGATAAACTCTCTACCAAATCATAAACAAGTAAATCGCGTGAACCTACATCATGAGACATACTTGTTCTTTTCATAATAAAACTACTAAATCACGCTCACGCGGTAGGATAGATCCTAATAAATATTTCTTTTAATTTAAAATTTAATGTCTGTTTTTTACAGCTGTTTACGCTTTGCCTACCCCGTAAGGGATATATGCGTGATATATGTGTGTATGTATGTAAGAGATTACACTGCACACCTTGTGCAGATTATCAAAGTGTTCACAAGGCGCCCATTATAGTCATTGAATACCAAATTTTAAAACACTTTCCCTGTTAGGAATAAAAATTTTGAAAAGTTGGAAAATTTTCAAGCACGGGCAGGATTTGAACCTGCGACTTTCCATCTGCATCTACCATCTGGGCTGCCGCAGCTCGTTCTTTGCCCGCGAATATAGTAATTGTGGTCTCACCAGCTTTCTTGGCCAGCTCTGTCTTGCTGGCCTCTTCAAAGACATGCTCCACCCGGCCCTTGATGCCTTCAATTGTGTCCTTCAGCACTTCCGACCCTTTGGAAGCTTCAGACTCCACTGCATGGAACTTTTTTCGCGCTGCCTGTGGGTAACAAGAATCAAAAATTTAATATACACCTACACATATCACGCACATAATCCCTTGCAGGGTAGGCAGAACGTAAACAGCTGCAAAAACGGACATTTACGCCACGTCTGACAAACATTTGAAGGTCATTCGAAAAATTGTGTATCGCCATAGTGACAGGTTGCCCATCGCCTAAATTGCAATACACACCCTCGAGTTCCTTAGACGCCTCTGACGACACCCACGGAAAAGTAATGGGGTGATACTATTCTTAGCTGGCATCACACGGCAATAATGTAATATTTATTACATAAATGAAAATAAGAAATTTAAAAAATTTATGCACCTGCCAGGACTTGAACTCGAGACAATACAACCATAGTATATTATTTACTTTATTGCAGAAAGGAATTGATAATTAAATTAAAGGAATACCTGAAGATGATCATACCGCCTTGCCTATTTTGTATACAAAATGATATGAAGAGGAGAGATTTATATTTTTGCCTGTATATATTTATGAATTTGTATACAAAATGTTATAAAAAGGAGAGATTTATTTTTCTGTCTGTATATATTTATGAATAAAGATCAAAATTTTAACAATTACACTGCTCTCTTTCCAAATGCCGTCAGTGAACTCTTTTAAAAATAGACTGGACAATTGGTGCAAAAACAATAAAGACTTTATAAACAATAATATGCATGTGTGTGTGATTAAATAAAATAAAAAAATACATTATTAATTAACAAAATCAACACTGCAAGGACCTATCAGCATGTATTGCTGCCTGTCCTATAAATATTAATAATAATAAATGTGATGAGTATGCTGTATGGCGATACCTCACCATGAACACAGGAAAAACAAAAATTATGAGTAACATTGTACACACAAACATAAAGATAAATAATAACCAAATCGAATATGCTAAAGAATACATTTATCTTGGGCAGTTAGTATCACCAAATAATACAATGGAAAAAGATATCAAAAGAAGGATAGCGAACACCTGAAAAAGATACTGATTACTAAACTAAATAATGAAGAATTGTGAATTCCCAATTAAAGACAAAAGAAAAGTGTTCAATACATGTTTTTTACCCTGTCTTTCCTATGGATGTCAGACACGGACAATGACCCAAAATCTTTTTACAAAAAATAAATGTCTTTTTTTTATTTTAACAAGTATGGGTTTGCTCTTGACTCTAGTCTTGGTCATAGGACAGAGTCTAAGATGGAGAGAGCTCACCCAGAAGAAGCCTGTCTGCCAAAATGTATTAAAAGAAGTGTGCTTGGAGTCAAAAGGAAAAATAAGGTAAGGTTAAAAACAATAAAACATGAAACAAAATTTAAAGATAGAGAAAAAACATCACCCACTTCGATTTTAATGTCTTTTACATTAAAATCGAAGTGGGTAGGACATATGATGAGAGAAAAGAAGGAAAAATGGATGAGAATAATCACAGAACCGTTGACCATGTGATGCCGGCTTAGATAAGCATCACCCCATTTCTTTCCCATGGGAATTGTAAAAGGCAACTATGGGATTTGAGGGTGTGTTGCTATTTTAGGAGATGGGCTGACAACCTGTCGCTATGGCGATACACAATTTTTGAATGACCCTCAAAATACTGTACCGCAAATTATTTGTACGAGTATGTTGTTAGCATTAAGTAGCCTGTATCAGTGTAGGACATACCTGCAGCGCTTCAGAGTTCTCCAGCTTCTGTGCCTCCTCCCGGAACTTCTTGATATTCTCTCTCATCTCTTTATTCTTCGCAATATCCTCTTTAATGTTCTCCACAATGGATGAGAAGAATCCTTTTCGTGAGTAGCTCCGGCATTCTGGGATTTTATACTGTAAGGGAAGAGTTTTTCAAATTTATAGCATTAGTGATTTTTTTCTCATTGTTGTTTAATAAGTACAATTTAGAAGACCAAATTAAGGTTAGACAAATAGACAATAAAGTATAATTAATGTATAATAGTTTTGATCTTCAAAAGCAATAATAATAAAATCAAAAAGTATTTCTAAGCAATTCATTTAGCCCCCAGATATATTCATTTAACAATAATTAAATGAATGTATCTGGTAAACACCAAACATTCATACAGAATAATGTAAAAACATTGAAACCAAGTTTGCTGCATGACATACGGCTTCCAATTTGATAACATTACATCATAGATAACAGTTATCTATTGGTAAGTATCTCCTCACACATGCAAGGTTGGTTATTTTGCACTTTAAAAAATGTTTAATGAATGAAATGTGTACTAGGTAAACAGAATTTTCAGTCAGTATGATTCTTGGCTATACTTAGAGATCTAGAGAGTCTTCAGCGGATACACGAAGCTATACATGCTGAATTATTCAGTATTTAACTTACATGATCATATTTAGCACCAACAACTGTCGGTTTCAAATTTGCTGGCAGATTGGAAGGCAGAGCACATTTCCAACGCGCTGTGGAGCTGTACAGCAACTGTCGAGCGGCATGCTGAAAATAATATATTCGTCAAAATCAGTACAAATCCTATAAGCAATTCACATAACCTAACCTCAACACGACATTACCATTTTACAGTGAAACCGCAAGGAAACAACACGGATAGCTTCTTGCTCACTATTTTAGTCTATAAACCTATTGTAATTTTAAATTATGAATTGGGAAAAGTCCAATTCTTACGACAAAATCGACGAAAACCCATTCATAATCCGTGCGATCTTCTGTCAAAAAGAATGAGTTTGTTTTCTTGGTCAACCAATTTCATGTTCGGACGTTGACATTAGCTAAGCCAATCAAAACCGAGCTGGGTTCGATTAGTCCAATTGAATAAAGCTGCTTTATTTTTCTTCCAAGCTTTTATTTTTAACAATAAACTATCATCTTGAAAATCAATGAGAAAAATAAATAAGACAAAAGTGAAAATTAATAAAATAAATATTATAAAAAAATATCAGACATAAATAATATTTCAAAAAATACACCAAAAAATCATTTAGATGAAAAAAGAGAACAGACTTATTATTGCCCATAGACAAAAAGTTTTAAAAGTTTTGGTGTTTCCTGTTGATGACAAGTTTGATTTTCGTTTTTTTTATTTTTAGCTTGTTTCGTGGACAAATAAAACATAAATTTTTCGTTTCTGTTTTTCTATAAAAGAACTAGAAATGGTATATTTCCTTAGCTTAAATTCCCATTATTTAAAATATGTGATATTCGTTGTTTCAAGTTTAAAAAAATTCTCGCTTCCGGTGTGAAGGCAGTCAGAAACATAAGAAAGTGTACATTTTCATTTATTTTCTGTCGTCATTTTTAGCCACGGAAACGTGTTGCGTTTGATGAAATTACTTTTATTTTATGTTCGTACGTAGTCGATCGTAATCAGTGTTCCAAATCGTGTGCTGTGCTACAAACGGGAGGGATTCGGAGTTCGTTCGGAGGTCCGTCATAGACAGTGGAAGGTGGGTACCTACGTACGTAACATGGATATGTTCAATTCGATTTATATTTACATAGTAGGTATAGGAGGTATCGTATTCTAAATCCGCGCCGCGGTGACCACGTTTCGTCCAGCTGGTGCGTACGTCGGAGTAGAGTAACTGCTTGTAATGTTGATGTGTTTAGTGTAGTGTAGTGTGTAGTTTGAGGTTATGTTGGTGAGGGTCTGGTTTAGCTGACCGTGCATTGTTGGTGGCAGGTGGAGCCGGCGAGTCGCCCGCATCGTGCCTACTGGCTTCAGAGAAGCGAGGATCAAGATTCGTCGCGACCGGAGTCTCCCGTCCATAGGGGCGTTACCGTTTTATATGACTTTAGTAAGATATACAGGTGAGTGGCTAATTGGATTTTACACATTTTCCCATTTCCCAGAAAAATTCCAACTTTCGTACTTTCAGCCAGCACACTGTTTATGCGGTGGATGAGCTATCAGCTGACTTTCTGTCACATTGAATACTGGATGTACTACACCCTTATTGATTCATAGTCCTCAACCAATTTTTACATTAAATATGTTCTGTAAGATTAGGTTAGAATAAAATTATACATGCACATTGCACAAGTTAAAAGTCAGTCAGGGATTGCTCATCTTCATTAGAATAAATGGTTTGAAATGTTATTTTAGATTTAGCTTTCTTACATAGAGACGGATGTCTTTTCTCCATATTCCATAGTCTTTGAGGGGGTATACAATTTTAAAAATATCATGTCTTTATCAAATTTAACATTATTTAAAACCAAAATGCAAAGCTGTAACTTCCTGCAAAAGTGCAAATTATTAAAACCATGATGTGTCCTTATGATAAAAAAAAGCTTTTACTCAAGTCCCATGTACTTGAGTAAAAGCTTTTCCAATTATGATAAACATTTTTGGACCTTCCAAACAGCTGATCAGTAATTTTGTATTAATGGTCCTTTTTATACATACATACATACATATATCACGCCTATAATCCCTTGCGGGGTAGGCAGAGCATAAACGGCCGCAAAACGGTAATTTACGCCACGTCTGACAAATGTTTGAGGGTCATTTGGAAAATTGTGTATCGCTATAGTGACAGGTTGTCAGCCTATCGCCTAAAATTGCAATACACACCCTCGAGTCCTTTTTATTTTACTTATATTTCAACATATTTGTGGTCAGTTTGATTTTTTTAAATATTATTGCATCTTGGCCATTTAAGAAAGTTATTTCATTATCATGTAAATGTACCATGATTTGCACTCTTACTGATATGCACCTGAACAATAAAAATACTCTTATCAGAAATATTTAATTGGAAGCTTATCACCATTAACAAGCTGATCAAATGAGGTAAGTGTACTATAAGACATTCAAAACTTACAGCAAATAAAGGACTTAAATTTATTTATTATATTTTATTAGGTAAATACAACAGGTAACAATCAATATTGTCTATTCAATGTGTAACTGTAATTCAATTTGCTAGGTAGGTATATTGCTTTATTTTCTTCATTTTTACTATTTCAACAATCATGATGAACTATTTCATAGATCAAAGTTTTTCAGCAGGTCTTTTCTCTGGTATTGACCAGATTATTGAGTACCACATTTTAAAACACTTCCCGTGTTAGGTATACAATTTTTGAAATTTGTTATTAGTTGCAAAACTAACCCGGTAGATGGAGCCATGCCAAGCGTTACTGGCATTAAAATACACTTGCAAAATTGGCGGGCAAGAAATGAGCTGTGGTAGCCCAGATGGAAGAGGCGTCGCCACTAGTAATGCGAAAGTCGCAGGTTCAAATCCTGCCCGCACTCGAAAATTTTGCAAGTTTTCAAAAAATTTACCAGATTATATTGAATGGGAAAATTCATATCATTGTAAAGTTGAGTTATTGAATTTTGGTTTCTTACCTTGCATCATAAAAATACCTAGTCTTATAGTAGCATGTTAATGTGAAAATTGCACATTGGCCCTTGACATTAACAGTACACTACTGGACATGGGCCTCCCTCTACTGGGGGGTATTGCTATACTTACCACGCTTGGCAAGCAAATTGGCAAGTGCAGTGCAAGATATTGCTTTCACAGGGAACGCTGCTGCCCATTCCCTGGATGTATTAATCTCTTAGATGTGATTCTAAGCTGACATGATATGGCTTCCAATATCAAATAAAATTAATAAAAAACTATCCTATATTATATTTAACCTTATCTTTCAACAAATTTCCATATTATATCAATTATCACTGCCTATGCAAATGTATGATTGTAATGTTAATTTACAATTGGATATCCATTCACAATGTGAACTCATTTATCAAGTTTATTTTGGCAGTAAGATATTTACATGTATTGTTTGCAATTCAACTTCATGGATCACTGGCTCTAGTATACATATTGATACAAGTAAGTAAAAAAAGTAAGTAAAAACACTTTATTGCACATTCAAAACACAAATAAAAGACAGGAAAACTTAAACTAAAAATGCGCAAAGGCGGCCTTATCGCTGAAAGCGATCTCTACCAGACAGCCTTTGCAACCTTTACAAGCTTGCTATTACATATATCATTTATATGAACTGTGGGTTAAGTCACCCTGTTCAGTATTTTTTTTTTAGTTTTACCAGCCTTAACATGTGTATACATAACATAGGCATTTGTCTATTTTGTAACAATGTATAGTGTCTGGTTAGAGTTTTGAAACTAAGAGGGCAGTGAGGGCAAAACTACCGATAAACTTAATTTGATACACACACACACATATCACGCCTATAATCCCTTGCGGGGTAGGCAGAGCGCAAACAGCCTCAAAAAACGGTCATTTACGCCACATCTGACAAATATTTGAGGGTCATGCGGAAAGTTGTGTATCACCATAGTGACAGGTTGTCAGCCCATCGCCTAAAATTGCAATACACACCCTCGAGTCCCTTAGTCGCCTTTTACGACTCCCAAGGGAAAGAAATGGAGTGATGCTATTCTAAGCGGGCGTCACACGGAAATTTGATCCTCTGGGATAACCTTTCTTACCGAAGTTATGTTGTGACCTCAAGGTAAGGCCCCGAAATTATGTATTAGACGTGAAATTTCCCCTAAGAATACCCGGTATTCTGACAGCTCCCAAACAAATTTATTACTTCGGTTTGCTTAGTTTCATTTCGAAAATGTGTTTACTATATAACGAAAATAAAGCTAATCCCCGTGAGTTTACTCGGGCTACGAAACTGAACAATTTTTTCAATTCAACTTTTAAACCCACGAGATTTTTGGCGCATACTCCCTAACACTAGATTCCAATATAAGCAAAAGAAAGCCTTGAATCGACTGAAAACGGGAAGCGGTATGTATTAAAGCACTCTCTGTCATGACACGTCTACATGTAAATCAGATTTCCGTCTTAAAAGAGATTTCAGGCGAAAAGCGTAGCAGGAATCAAAGTGATAATCTTCGAGGCGCAGATATGAATGTTTTTTTTCCCTATCTTCGAAATAAATATAAAAAGCGGTGATGTGCAAAATTGCATTAATTCTTTCTTACGCATGAAAACGTAACTAATCGTGTGAGTCAGGTCGATTTTACTACACTTGCTAAAATGCAAGTTGAAAACTGTTTTTATCACTTCAGAAGAGACCTTTCTTACCCTAAAATTACCAAGAAGAAATTGGATACGACGTAAACCAATAAACTCAATCAAAGTTGTCATACTGCGTGGGCGTTGTGTTTTAGCGAAATACCATCGCCATTCTGTACAGTCAAGCTCAGACTGGGTTAGACAATTTGGACTTTGACCGTTCTTATGCCGCGCGCATAAGACTTAAATTGGCGGTTCGAGTGTCTAACCGGACGTGGGCTTGACTGTACCTAATATAAACCTCCCACGCACATCGTCTGCTGAAATACATGGAAGTCCTTCCTAGCGAGAAAAGATGGTGGGTGGCTTGTAATTTTACGGAACACCGAGCTTTTCGTACCGTTTTATACGCTAGATGACTCGCGATCTCTGAAAATGTGCGTTCTAAAGCGTAGCAATATCTATCATATGAAGATGATGACTAACGGAAAGAAATAAAAAGAGGACACATTCAAACCTGCTGCGATCTTTGCTGGGGATGCATATCTTCAATCAGGCGGGGCATAACTGCCACTACTTGCCACCAAAATCAAGACAATCTTCATAAGCCATCGAAAATAGGACATACATCATGCTAATATCTGCGGCGTAGGCAGAGAACAAAACAGACATTTACACCACGTCTGACATAAACTTGAGCGTTAGTCAGAAAATTGTGTATCGCCATAGTGATAGACTGTCAGCCCATCGCAATTGCAAAACAAATATAAGCCTCGGTCCCTTAGTCGCATCTTGCGACATCCACGGGAAAGCAATGGGGTGATGCTATTCTGTGCCGGCCTTTTTGTCATCTATCTACTGGCTATTCTAGTTTAAATTATCCGATGAGATTTTAATTACTATTACTGTGGATATCTCATTTACTGTTCTGAGATGCTTGAACAGCAGATACTAAACGTCAGATCAGCTATTCAGCCATGCTTGCATCGATATCCATCTGATTACAAGTCGACTGCTGAACCACGAAACTGTCACAATACCGGCAACCTGTCTACCGGCAATCAGACGCAACAGGCGTGTAACGTAACCGCATATAGGGTGAAATTTTACTAGTGACCGATAGCGGAAACTCAAGACTAGCTGGTGATAAGGAACAACTTGCCCCAAAGAACATAGGCCTAAATATTTGAAAAATAGAAAATGGCTCTCCCATAGAAAGTTGCCGGTCAGCACGAAATATTTTTGTGTTATCTCAACTTATGTTCTTTGGGGAAAATTGATCCTTATAACAAGCCCGTATCTTATTTTCAGTATCTACGTCGAAATACGGAACAAAAATGTACCATACCACACTGCCGATCAGCTGATTTGATTTTTTAACATGAACTCAAAATCTTTTCCTTATCACCACCCTGTCTTGAGATTTCGTTATCGGTCATAGTATTTCACGCTATACGGGCTGTAAGGGACACCTCTCCGAATACTGATGGGGTGCATTCAGACCATGTAACTGAACAACTTCCCTCGACAAACATATGTCAGGAAATGACAAAATATTACCTTCCAAACAAAATCAAGATCACCTTTTACTTTTACATTTACTTTATTTGGCGTTTTCTGAAATGTTTTTTCATAGGATGCTGTTTAGTTTCATGGTCTGAATGCACCCTATAAGTATTCGGAGGGCTGTCCCTTACACCCTGTATAGTCCTCCATCTACAGTATACGACACAACTGCATGCAACCACCCCCTCCCTCTGGGAGGCTGCGCCCCCTCGATCGATAGGCAATTTGCATCGCTCGCGAGCCTTCTGTAACTTGCCACCCATTTGCTAGTTAGTGTTATGTTTGAACGTACAGGCAAGCTTCGATCAATCGAGATTTAACTGGAATGTTTCATAAAAAGACTACACACACCTATAATCCCTTGCAGTGTAGGCAGAGCGTAAACAGCCGAAAAAAACTGACATTTACACCACGTCAGACATATATTTGAGGGTCATTCGGAAAATTGTGTATCTCCATAGTGACAGGTTGTCAGCCCATCGCCTCAAATTGCAATACACACCCTCGAGTCCCTTAGTCCCTCTTACGACTCCCATGGGAAAGAAATGAGATGATGCTATTCTAAGCCGGCGTCACACGTCATAAAAATACTACTTCTATGTAATGTACCTTATGGCTAAATTCGTGCAGCTACAAATAGGGTATACAAACTGAAAGGAGGTTACCTATATACCTTACTCATAAACCTGAAAAACTTTTCCCATAGGTTGGATAATTAAAAAAAATTGGACCTCCTATAACAAATTAAACCAGCTGATGGGCTATTTTATATAGGCAATGTTTATTACGAAAGTTGTTCAGTTTCATGAGTATCTTTAACTTCTTTCGGCTTAGTATACCCTTTTTGTTACTTTTTTTTATATTAATGATGGGTTTGCTCTTGACTCTAGTCTAGGTCATAGGACAGAGACAAGGTCTAAGATGGAGCGAGCTCACCCAGAAGAAGCCTGTCCACTCTTACTTTGAAGAGATTAGGGTTGTATGCGTTTGGAAACACAGACGCAGTACTCCCTGTTACTCCCTGTATAATACCATATCACAGTTACATTTTTCTCAGAACTTTTGCGAAATAAATCGAGTTTGAGTTTCGTAAACCATTTAAGTTTGAAATTAATGTTTTTCCCGAATCCCACGTTGCCATCTCTGGGGAAATTTGCTCCGAGCTACAAGTAATCTAAATTGATTCAAAAGTTGATACGAGTTCTGCTTTATACTGACATTTATAATATTATGGTTTTGTTTAAAAATACATACATTAACAGCCACAACAGCCCACTGCTGGACATGGGCCTCCCCCCCCTTTTGGGAGTATTTCCATACTCACCAAGCTTGGCAGTTGCATTCACAGGAAACGATGATGCCCATTTCCTACCTTAGTCCCTTTTTACGACATCCATGGATTGTATCGGGGTGATGCTAATCCATGCCGGCATCACACGGCTGTTCAAAAATACTGCTGAACAGCTTTTCTATGATAAACGTATGGGGTCTTTGAGGTCTCAACTGTATAATTTAAACTCGCCAACTTCGACAAGCAGTTTGAAAAGCGAAATGGCAGTTTTTTATACGGAGTACAGTTGCCTGTCATAGGTTTAAATTATCCCCGGGAAACGCCATGCCTCTCGTGAAGGTGGTGAAGCAAACCGAGCAAAAAAAAAATACGATGATTTTGAACGAAATTTCCATTATTTACTAAGTTTGTCTCTCGAGTTGTGGTGTGCTAACTGAATGAAGCATAATCTCGTAAAAAACGTTCACAGTTTAGGAAATTGGTTCTAAACTGTTTTGAACTTTCGCGCTCACACAATAACTAAAAACCCCTTTTTAGTATTTTGAGTCATTCGTTCTATTTGGCGTAAAATTGCTTCAAAATGGGTCTATCTTCGCAGTCAAAAAACGACCCGAAGATAATGATGGTAGAAGTGAGGCTATTCTAAACCGACTCCACTACTTTCGCATTCAACATATTAGCAAAGACAATTTCGCACCAATCACTTTGCAAAAACACTGTTACCTTGCTAGACGAATGTTACGGCCGTTCCGAATCTGTTACATCAGCGGTCATCGACCTGCCTTTCTCGTCTGCCGTATAGCAAGCTTGCAGACCTCGATTTGGCACTGCTGTAGGCAACCAGGTCAGAGATGGGGATTTGTACAAGTGTCTTTTTCTTTTGCTTAGAAAGGTTAAGAAGTCTGCCTTTGTGGTGTAAGCATTGATCTGAAGACACGGCAGTCCCTTGGGAACAGTCCTGGGCGGACACAACATTTCGACAAAGAATTACCGTGTGAGATTGTTTGCAGTTTCATTATAGGCAGTGCAGCTGAAACACTGGATACCTAGTTCGTAAATATGACTGTAACTGCAAACCTTAAATGAAATTTAGGCGTGTCCAGACGACCGATTCGACCGTAGATAGGTTTCTATGAAGCAATGAAAATAAAAAAAAAAATACTTTATTCAATGTAGGATAGTATTATCACTTATTGACGTCATGATCCGTCATTTAAAAAAAAAGACATTTGTATGACATAATTTTTTTTTTTATAATATAACGGCCGCGAAAAAGATAGTCCGCCAAAAAAGCGACAGAGTTAACCGACACAATGTCCTCTTCTTTATAACGAAAGTGAATGAGAGACCCGATAGATTCATACTTACATAATATCCTTTGCGGGGATATAATAACTTGCCTAGACATACCGAAACGGTCGTAAATAACGGACATTTACGCTACATCTGACAAACATTTTGAGGAACATTCAGAAAATTGTGTGTCACCGTACTGATAGGTTGTCAGCCCATCGCCTAAAATTGCAATACACATGTAACCCTCGAGTCCCTTAGTCGCCACTTACGACACACACGCGAAAGAAATGGGGCGATGGCATCACACGGCAAGTAGCTCAACCGATAGATCATACTATTAGGATTTAGGTGGAATAAAATTTTATCCTATAGCTGGTATTAAGATTTAACATTTCACATTCTTAGTCTCGTGATAGTATTGTTGATGGATTGTTATACGAGAGACGAACGGAAACAAGTACTTATTGTTGCACAAACGTTTGTAAATAACGAATCGGTTTCCATTCAAAGTTTCAACAAGATTGAAACCGCTGAATCGCAATGTCGAAAAAAGTGGATGAATATTAAGAGGCGACTAAGGGATTCATGTGTATTACAATTTTAGGCGACAGACTGATAACCTATCACTATAGGTGATACACGATTTTTCTGAAATGGCCCTCGAGTATTTGTCAGACGTGGTGATAGCGACCGTTAATGCTCTGCCTACCTCGCTAGGGATAAAGGCGTGATATGTGTATGTATGTATATTATTTTAAAATTTTGTTGTGTCCTTTGATACAAAGCTGTCACGATCCGAGACTGAAGAAGACGGAAGTACTGATATATATTTTGGGAGCATCTATGCATGTGTCGCCGTGTGATGCCGGCTTACAATAGCATCACCCCAATTCTACCCGCGGGTGTCGTAAAATGCGATGAAATTCATCCAGAGAATGGACAGCAGCGCTCCCTGTGAATGCGTTATCTTGCACTGCGCTCGCCAAACCGACTGCCAATCGTGGTATGGCAATACCCCCGATAAAGGGGAGGCCCATGTCCAGCAGTAGACTGTTGTGGCTGTTATTGTTTGATACAAAAGCTTTATCCTTGATATTAAACCAAACTCACATCTTTAAACGAGCAAAATCTTGATCTGTTAAATAATTCAAGAAACAACTAGTTCGGAGTGATTTATATTGCAAAATTGACAGAAACATCTGCACTAAAGCTTTGCGTAAGCGATTAGCATAAAAAAATGGGTGATATAAGAATGTTCTAAGATGTGTCTCTATTTAACAACTTCGCTAAATGCTTATATTATTTCTACTGCTCATGTAGATATTTAATTTCTCTGTGGAACTCCCAAAAACCTACTCCGATACTCGTGTTTAAGGGGCACCTTGGAAACACATGGAAACACGCACAGTTATAAACTAGAAAGAAAGATCAAAGCACTGAAGAACCCATTCCCCTTCTTTTCGACTTGACGAACGACTCGATGAACCCTATTGTAATTTTTTGTAACCGCCTTCTTCTACTAGTAGTCGCTGACATGGTTGTATAACGACCGCCGTCTAAGTAATCATAGACAGCAAGACGGAACCATCTTTCTTAATGTTCTAAACAGACCGGAAACAAGATCACAAAGTGATAATATGAATTTTGTGAGTATCCCACCGAGAAACGAACATGACACCTTTGCGCCACATCGGCCATTTTGTGTCAATAAAAATATTTTTTGAAAACTTGCAAAGTTTTCAAGCGAGGGCAGGATTTGAACCTGCAACTTTCGCATTACTAGTGGCGACGCCTCTTCCATCTGGGCTACCGCAGCTCATTCCAAAACTAACCCGGTAGATGGAGCCGTGCCACGCGTTACTGGCATTAAAATACACGTGCAAAATTGGCAGGCAAGGAATGAGCTGCGGTAGCCCAGATGGAAGAGGCGTCGCCACTAGTAATGCAAAAGTCGCAGGTTCAAATCCTGCCCGCGCTTGAAAATTTTGCAAGTTTTCAAAAATTGTATACCTAATACGGGAAGTGTTTTAAAATTTGGTATTCAATAAAAATAATCATGAGCCTGACTGCTCCACTGTCCACTCTGTACAAGTCGTAGAAATGTAACGTTAATATCCCCAACCGCATTGCGACGCCTGCACTGCGTAAGCGTATTCAGACAGCCTGTGACGTCACGGAGAGGCTTTTGGGACGCTGGGTCGTCAGGGTTGTTTATTTATAACAGAGAGCTTTGTAGGAATCACGCAGCCTCAGGTGTCAATAGAAACCTACTTCACCCTTAGAGCTGACGCATATCTAACGCCATTAGATGTTAGACGCAAGCTGTTTTTAGTAGCATTTAGAAAAATAATTGCGTTATGTCCACTCCACATTGATCGATAAGAGCAAAAGGCTTCGGGGCCCGCCGAGCTGTGTGCAGATTTAAATCCAACCCTTTTCAGTGTACAATACAAGTCTTTTCCAATTTGAGACTGATTTATGCAATAAATGATTGAAATTGATATCAGTTCGCTTTGGATAGCGCTAGATTTTCCCCGATCTCCTAGGCAAGGCAGGAAATTAAGTTGACAAGTTGACGCGTATTGTTCATTTCACTCACATTTACACATATCGCGCCTTTATCCCGTGCGGGGTAGGCAGATAGGGTAACAACCATAAAATACGGTCGCTTTCGCCATGTCCGAAAAATATTTGAAGACCGTTTCAGAAAAGTCATGTATCACTATTGTGGCAGGTTGACAGCCTGTCGCCTAAAATTTTAATGTATTAAACCCTTTGAGGCCCTTAGTTGCCTCTTTTGACACCCGCGGGAAAGAAATGGGGTCATGTTATTCTAAACCAGCATTACGAGTCCGTACATATTTTTGAGTCATTTTGTCTTGTTTCTTTAATTCTGTAGGACCTAGTTTAAAAAAACAGAATAACTAACAATGTGTTATGATATGTTTTATTGAAGATTAATTCAATATCTAAAAATTGGCCCAGACAAATTATGGATTTTAATTGTTCAGTTTGTTTTATAGTTAATAACTTGAGACGTGTTTTAAATTGTTTCCTTGCGGACGTTCGTATCATTATTGTTTACATGAATTTTAAAATATGGAGTGGTTTATAAAGTATACAGCAATAAAGACAATGAAAAGTGCTAAAAATTGGCCGAGGAGTTTTTAGTAATTTTATTCAAAAATTCAAAGAAAAACTACGGTAAAATGGCCCTATTTTGAAGAAATTTTAAACGTATACAGCGTCGGATTTCTCGTACAATACAACACGTTTTAAAAAAAATCAATTTACACATTGAAAAATAGATTCATGCTAACACATTTACTATAAAAAAAATTGCAAATATGTATTTTATGAAATTCATCGAATATTTTAAAGTTCTTCGGAATTATCAATTATATACGGGAGCGCAAATGCTGTTTCGGCAGACCGCGCGCCGCGCTCTTGGGAGAAGGACGTGTAGCCTGCTGCGTCACACTCACGCACACATACAAAATTACGAATGTGTGTCGTTCGCGCGCGTAGAGGACAGTAGATCACGCGTCACAGGCGGAATTATAGTGCGACCATTTAGAAGCTCATAACATAACAATATAAAAATAAAATAAAAGCGCTAAAAAGATGACTAATAAAAATGATAAAGAAGAATGTAAAATAGTCTTGAATTAAAACCACAATTGGTATTACCAAGTACAGGGTCAGTTACACATAACAAAAAAAAAAAATACTGCCTGTTTGGTGTCTGGACTGGCCCTGATTATGAAATTAAAACTGCATTCATTGAAAGGGATGATGATTTCTTTACACTTGCTTACTTCCAGAAATCGTCGACTCGCGAAAAAATCGATAAATGGTGCTAAGAGACACAAGTTTTTAAAATAAATATATAATAGTGAATAAATAAGATTTTATATTTATGCCAAAAAACAAATTTGAAAACTACTATAGTATAATTACAATGGATAACCATGGTGCGTTTTACTTTTATGTCTAATAAATCTACAAAAAAATTACGAGAAAAACTTTGTTTTTACTTTTTCATATCTTAAAAAATGGCCGAGATATTAAAGTTCAAAGTGTGTAGTTTCGGGCGAAAGTTTTTAACAACGCGGGCGGGCGCAGACTAGCCGATGACGTCACGGCTCGAGTCATTCGGTAGTCGCGCTTATGCTCGCACGCCGTCGCGCAGTGAAATTAAATATTATAAAATAAAATGCCAGGGAAATACTGTATTGTGCCGCAATGTTTAAACTCCACGGTTAAAACACCAAATAAACTCTTCTTTTATGTGAAAAGAGTTGATTCAATAGGCCCTAAAACTGTAGCGCACTACTGCTGTGAAGACTACCAAGATTACCAAGCAGAACTTCGACGGCCGCCGGTGGCAGAAACTAATGTTAAAGTATACCTACCTACATATGGACGTACTCACGTACTTAGATTACTTGGGCATCCTTATTGCTGAAGTACCTACCTATGTAGGTACCACCTTGTCGTACCTACTCTACTTGCAATGGTACAGGCGAGTGTGTGTAGGTAAATAAAAGGGGTACCTTTAGGTAGATGCGTGGAGTAGACATGCGCCTCCTTGACCCACACTGTAGGTATAACAGTTGGCTAGAGTAGGTATGCGTGTGCGCCTCCTTGTCAAGGAGGCCGCCGCCGTGGTACCTACTTCAGGATGGACTAGGGTTTCGTTTTTCCCGGCCTTTTTCAGTTCCCGGGAAACGGGAATTTATTTTTGCTTTTCCCGGGAATTCCCGGGAACCGGGAAAAGTTTAATACTTTTTTGTTTTGCTGTGTTTTGATAAGAAATGGAGTTATACACTTTATTTAAAATACATACTTAAAAAGTTTACACTGTCATACGTGTACTCAACGAGCTTATCCAGGTCTCTGAGTTTTGAAACCGTTTAAACAACTTTATTAATGATCAGTGTAACAAATAACGACCGGGAGCGACGGCTTAACGTGCTCTACGAAATAAATAATTTCATAAATATAAATTAACTGGTCAATCAGCCTGAATTGTCAAAAATAAACAATAAATCGAATCCCAAGATCTTCGGATTGAGATACCATGGGTCAGAAATTTATAGCCCAACATTAGCATTAACGGCCACAAGAGACCACTGCTGGATATGGGCCTTCCCCCATAAGTAGTGTTTTCGCCATACTCACCGCGCCAGGCCGGCAGATTGGCGAGTGCAGGGCAAACTGTTGTCTTACACAGAGAACGCTTATACAGACGTTAAGTTATACGGTCAGATATTGATATACAATAATAAATAAAAAAGGAATTAATTAGGAATGTTTATGATCCATTTTCATCATCTTCATCATCATATCGTGAAGGCCAACAAATTGAAAAACGACCCAATGAACCTTGGGATCAGAGTCTTAGTAGGTATTTTTAACTGAAATGGTTAATAATCCCACCTATGGTGGTCTTCCTACTTTTCATACGTGCGTTTACCGATGCGTCTATCAAACGACTTGACAGACGCATCCGTCGCGCACTGTAGCCGTATTTGTTTGGAAATAAGATCGAAATTTGCAATTTCCTTTTGTCTGACAGACGCATGTTTTACGGTGCGATAAAGATACGCAGCGACGGACGACAAGTAAGCAAACTGACTAAGTATTTATAGAAGTCAGCCGGGACGACGCCTTAATGTGCCCTCCGAAGCACCGATCTGTCTTTCTTATAGACAATTAGGTGAATCAACTTGCAATGGCCTAACCCAACAAAACTGGGTACGATCTCACAAAGTCATAAATGACAAATATCAATTTTGTGTGTTTCCTTTGAGATTCAAACCAGAGACCTCCAGATCCTAAAGCAAACGATCAGATCACTAGATCATGGAAGCAGTAAAGGTTTATTATTGTTTAATTTCATATCCATAAATTTTGTGGTATTTGTCTGTAAATAATTATCAATTTGTAGGTTTCTAGAGCATTTAACAACAATTTTAACTTTCCGGGAATTCCCGGGAAATGAATAAAAAATTTCCGTCACCGGGAACGAAGCTTTTCCCGGGAATTCCCGATTCCCGGGTCCCGGGAACGAAACCCTAGGATGGACGCACATGCACCCGCCAGTTCCACGGCGAGTAGGTAGAAACGCATGGAAACCCATAGGTAGGTTTTAACGATCGCAAACTGTAGGTACCTAGGTTCCTTATCTAGTATTTTTTATCACACACATTTTGATTGAGTTGAGGGAGTCGGTACAACTAGGAACCTTACGGGTAGGTACTTCAGGCAGGATGGTAATGAACACGCGAGTGAAAGTATTTTTATCACCGCCCATAGTAGGTATGTAGGTACTAAAAAAAACCACTATGATTCAGTTGAGGTAATGCTTACATATTACATACCTTTTCATTGTTAGTCCACGAATTTCGGCAGCGGTAAAATCTTTATTCATCATGATATATTGGGCCACCATCAAACTATCAATTTTGGCAGATTGTCCGACTGACCTTTCACAAATCCTGCCTCCATTTTACTCATTACACTTATATAACATACACATAAACACCATATAAAGTATTTCTTTGAAAGAACGAAGAAAATCGAAACAAAATCACCGAAACGTGCAGCGCGCTGTGTTGCGGTCGCGAGTTGTCCCAAGCCGAGCCGTGACGTCACAGTCTTAGCGCGCGTAATCTCGGAAATTCAAAATTGGGGTAAAACTTCTCTTCGTCATAACTTGCGAAATACTGCATGTATTGAAGTGAAATAAAAACTAGTGTAATGTACGTGATCTACACTCCAATTTAAAGTGTATATGGAAGTCATATTTTGACCCCTCAGGCTTATGCATTCAAATTGAAAACAATAAAAACATGACTGACAAACATACATAAAGGTAAGTACAGATTAATCACACCCCAACACCCCTGAATAGTAGTCGGTAATTAATCAGGTCCACAAATTCCAAAAATTCTTAGTAGGTACGCAATAATTTAAAAGTTTTTCATACAATTGCCACAAAAAACTATAAATAGGATCAAAACTGATTGATCGAACTATACGCTGCCGTCCGCCGCTGGGTCTGCATATCGCCGCCGCTCGGCTGCACGATGACGCGTTCTAATACTAATTACCTACTTTCGCCCGGCGCAATTTCATGTACGGCCTCTTAAAGAAGCCCTAGAACCAAATTCAAGTTATACGTTCCATTAGTGGTGGAATCAATCTTATTCGCAATTTCCCGTTCGTCTAGGTAAATTAGCGCTCTCAATTTCCGCTATGTCATCCACCATTTATCATTCTTGCGCCTTGTTATTTGGACAGTTACACCGTGTGTCCCGCTTCCTTGGCTAATTGGTCTCAACCTAGAGTTCAAGACGCAGGTCCCTGGTTCGATTTTTGGAAAATGACCACACTAAGTGTCATATTTGGCAATTTAAAACTTTTCAGATTGTTCCCTTGTTTCATACATACATGCACATATCACGCCTTAATCCCTTGCAGGGTAGGCAGAGCGTTTACGACCGTAAAATACGGTCGCTACAGCCACGTCAAAAAAATATTTGTAAGTCTTCTCAGAAAAATCACGTGTATCACCATAGTGACAAATTGTCAGCCTGTCGTCTAAAATTGTAATACACGATGCCTCTTTCGACACCCTCGGGAAAGAAATGGGGTGATGCTATTCGAAGCCGGCATCGCACGGCAGCCTTGTTTCATGGGCATATATTCCCAGTTAATATTTCATCCAGTTCGTTTTGAAGTAAAATCATCTTGTTTCTATATTCGAATATGTTATTGGTGACGATTGACGAGTGTTTGTTATTGCTTTTTAGCCGTTAACAACTTTTAAACTTTTAACTAGTTAAAAACTGCACGTATAAGGTTTGTAAGGAGGGCACCGACCTTACTATGCCGAGAAGCCTTACTGAGAACCTTTCTACTTAACTTTGTTTTTATTTCGTTAAGACTCTTGTTTAGTTACTTAGTTATAGAAAAACAGCTAAAAAAGTTGTTGTAACGATTAACAACATCAAAAGCCACTGCTGGATATGGGGAATTTGTAGTATCGGTACTGCTTATATTAATTACCCTTTGAAAATCTCTCTTCAATTTTAAATATGACGTTTACTGGTGGTGGTGGCGGCGTAGCGGCGTAAGTTACATGCCGTGTCATTAACTTGGCCAGCACCGAGGCATTCATTGCCTTTATTTTTCATTAGGACAATTCAAAATTGTCATAAGAAAGAAATTATGTTTTACCAATTTATATTTGTATAACAATTTATTTTTACAATGACGAATCATGACGTCAATAAGTGATAATACTATCCTACATTGAATAAAGTTAATTTAATTTCATACAGATAGGTAACAGTCCAAATTTACGTTGTGTGACGTACCAGTGATATATTAACAGCACTTTACGAATTACTTATCTAATCTGTACAAATATAGGCATATCGTTTTAGCTGTCGCCATATTTTAGGATAGCTTTGGTTGGCTTTGGAAATACAGATAGTTGCAATCTATAACACGACGAGACGTGGTGGCTTTTTCTATTTATCTAGATAAAGAAACATGAAGTAGAATACGTGAGCTGAGAATTTGCTGTAAGCAATATGCAAACAATCATACGAAGCCTTAAAACTAGTAGAAATGTGTTACGTCACAGTAGCCAGAAATATCCGGTTATTACCTAAAACTATTACCTATTTTTACGTTTTTACCTAGACTGTTTGCGATTGAGTAGGTACGAAAGTAGTGTATTGAAAATGCTAGGTAATTTATACCTTTTAACTAATTACGTCGTATGTTTAATCAGGCTTCATTCGTGAAACCCTACAGGAACAGCAAATTGCATATTACGAAAAGCTTGCAAGTTGCCTGTGCCAAACTTGTAGGACTAAATGTTGTATTCCGACAGGTTGTCACTATGCGATACACAATTTCTGAATGACCCTCAAAGCGTGGCGTAAATGTTCGTTTTATACGGCTGTTTACACTTTGCCTACCCCGTAAGGGATATAGGCGTGATAAATTGTAAGAGGCGGTGTACCGAAAACTTTGCAGGCATGATCAGGACATGGAACTAACAACTTTTACTATGGCGCGTTGGGAAACAAAATATTTTTGCGAGTTCCCATAGAAAGTCAGTTAGCTGATCAGGATTTTCATGAGGGGGTAGAAAAAAAATCGTTTATCAAATCGCCTCCATAGAAAAAGTTGTTCAGTTTCATGGTCTACTCATGCCTGCAAGGTTTTACACCGTCTCTTACACTCCGTATGTATTCAGTTATTCCTCACAATTCAGTCGTTAAATGAAATCCCACTGAACGACCCTGTAAGTAAGGGTTCTTGAGATTCTTTTTCAATTATAATTTTTCCCGAGCAAGTCCTTTTGTTCCTAGGCTTTTGTCTCGTGCCTATTGTCTTGAAGACTTTGTTAAAAAGATATCTGGTCACATTTTTCCTTTGCCCCAGCGTTTATTAAATTCTGTTGTAAGCGAAGCTACCATTTTAAAAAGAAAGCAAGAAAAGAAAGATGTCGTTAAAACATTATTGAAAGGAAGTTTATTTCTAGTTTCTGAATATCCCGTTCAAGGCTGATCCAATCAAAACAAAGGTGTGAAAAAGCAAGAAATTAAATTATGTTAGACAATCGACGACTGCGAGTCGTCCAACAGCATCCAACAACGGGATATTTAGAAACTAGAAATAAACTGCCGTGCCGTGTGATGCCGGCTTAGAATAGCATCACCCCATTTCTTGCCCGTGGGAGTCGTAAGAAGCGTCTAAGGGACTCGAGGGTGTATATTGCAATTTTAGGCGATGGGCTGACAACCTGTCACTATGGCGATACACAATTTTCCGGGTGACCCTCAAATGTTTGTCAGACGTGGCGTAATGTCCGTTCTATGCGGCCGTTTGCGCTCTGCCTACCCCGCAAGGGATTATAGGCGTGATATGTGTATGTATGTATGTGTATGTAGAAATAAACTAACTTCCCATAAATTTTTAACGACATCTTTCTTTTCTTGCTTTTCAAAATGGAAGCTTCTTTTAAAAATAATTTAATAAACGCTGAGGCAAAGGAAAGAGAGAGACATACAATCTTTTTCGGTAAACATTACCGTTACCATTACCCGGATATTTTATAGTTTTATGACCTTCAGCACTTAAATATCTTCTCTGTTCTATCAGACGTATCGCGTTATGAAAATTAACCCTCCACTCTAAATCCTTCCAACTTCGTAACCGTGAAGTTATCGCAGAAACCACACGCATTGTCTATCGATCCAATTTAAACTAAGTGAGTACACACTTTGTACGCAAGTTGTAATAGGTAGTTGTGTATTAACAGCCACAACAGTCCACTGCTGGACATGGGCCCTTCCCTTATTGCCATACTCACCGCGCTTGCCAGGCGATTGGCGAGCGCTCTGCAATAGGTGAACAAAATGTTATGTTCCTACAGACCGCAATATCGTAGGCAACATTGTATACTATGTGAGGTCCTAATCTTAATCGTAAAGCATCGGTTTAATCAAACTTCACGTCTTTATTTTATTTTAGTTTATTAGGGACGGAAGTTACTCCACCGACAAGAGTTTGACTCTTAAACTTGAAGAAGAAGGGACTACAACAGCCTTAAAAACTACTAACATTACATATTGCTTGTACATTTTTTAACGCCAATTACAGCAGTCCACATATTACATATCCAAGTTTAGTGATTTGACTTATTTTATGCATAAAATACGCAATTGGTTCAAAGCAAAGTAGTTAGATTTGCGGCAATATTGGTGATTCGAATGTCGTTTGCTGCTGTAGCATTGCTTTTATTGCAATGAAAAACTCTTTCGACGTGTGGTGCATGGTATTTCACATAAGTAGAAGCGAAGAAGTTGTCTAACCTATCTCTCCTATACCTGTAATATGGGATTATTTGTACAGCTGAAATTGCTAAAACCAGTCTCGGCTTTAATTCAAGCTTTCCCCCGACCGATCTACCCCTAATTCTAATAACTTGACATTCGAAACTCTTGGTGTTTCGTTTAATCACAAGAGTGGTGAAGTTTTTCCATTAAAAGTTGCTGTTTACAGTAAGGTAGATAAACGGAACTTGGTCTGCGATAAAATCTGAGTCAAAGAAGCTATTTTCCACGTATTTAGTTATCAAAGTGGATCGATCGTTCTTGATTATTTAAGGGTTTTATTATTCTGGTAGACTTTTTTAAAGATCCGTTCCGAATTATTACACCAAGGTTAATTTCGGAACTGTCTATTGGCCATGATCAGAAAAGCTCAATTTTGCATCACTGTCTATAGATACTTTGTGGAAATTCTGGAAAAGACGCCGTTTTTTTTAATCGTCTTATCTTTATTGTGACCGTTTTCTACAGGACAGTAAGTACTATAGAATACGTCGGAGCAGTTAAAGCCTTAAGTAATTTCTGCTAGCGGGATCTTTTTAAAACCTTGTTCGGTCGAATAACAAATTTTAAAACACTTCCCGTGTTAGGTATAGAATTTTTGAAAACATGCAAAATTTTCAAGCGCGGGCAGGATTTGAACCAGCGACTTTCGTCATTACTAGTGACGGCGCCTCGTTTCTTGCCCGCCAATGAAAATATTACAAGTTTTAAAAATAAAAAACTCCTTGTTTAGTTACAACGAGTAGGTACACAAGTGCGCTTGAATATAAAAAGAAACGTTTTCCACTGATTAGTTCGTTTCATCGATATAGCCGTCTGGTTTCCACTACCCAGCTGAGTCTATGGTCTGATAACTATCTCCATTCCTTGTTTTTTTTTACAAAGTGCTTTAGGCTCGCCTAGGACTCGGGACAATCGATACGCTCGACGCATGCGTGGCCCCTCCCCGCGCCTCTGCCCACTCCGACACCTTCCCACGCGTCCTGCGAAGCCTGTGAGATTATACATTGTTGTACTAGGAAATGACAGCCTTCCTCTGTTCAGGAAATCACTTATTTGCTTTATTTTGCAAAGAAATAAGGATACTTTTCGAACGAGATTAAAATGCGAACTTACAAAAATTGAATTAACTTTATTCAATGTATAGTACTCACTTATTGACGTCATGATCCGTAATTGTAATAATAGAAATTTGTTTAACACAATTTCCTTCCGTAAGGTGAAATGGGCTAACAAATCAACCTCGCAAGGTCGGAAAGTGTTCCGAATTTCGTATCCTATTTCTTGAAATCTCCAAATTATTAATCGATATTTTTTCTTAGCAAGATATATGCTACAAAACCATGGGGTTCAAGACACGGTTTATTGAAATTGCCTCGATTGAAAAAAGTCGCAAAGAAAGTTCAAAATTTTGGCCCATATTTAGACTAAAAACCTTTACGATTCGATTGTTATCCATCATTTTATTTTTTTATCATCTCTTCCTCATTAAATGAGTAATGAATCTATTATGCTTACTTTTGAAATATTTGTTTATATATTTTAATAGTTACACAAATGTTCGGTTGTCCAGATCTGAGCCGTCATCGTCTTACTTTTTGGAACTGACGTAGCCTTAATAATTTTATATTTTCCTGAAAGAAAAAATGGGGTCGGGCGAAATAAAAAAATAAAATACCTAAAGGCACTGCTACGAGGCTGGCCAGATCAAACACACGGCATGTAAATTTACGCCACCACCACCAGTAATCGACAATTGTTTCAGATTGATGTCAAGATTTTAAAGGTGTTATTTACATGCGTATAATTAACCGGACCCCCTGAACAGGAAAATCCCCCAAAAACCTGCCTAACTACAAGCAGCCCCTAACATTAGTATCGATCGACTTAATTCGTGTTGTTCTAAAATAACATTTAGAACAACACTAATTGGTAATAATTATGTTCTTTGAATTGTTTTCTTATAATATGAACACCTACAGTGCTATTATAATGAAAGTAGTTGGTAGCAAGCTCTTTAATTTTAAGATCACTTAATTATCATTGTAATGGTTTGTTTCACTCTGTTGCTGTGTGGTGTAGGCTTAGAATAGCGTCACCCCATATCTGCCCGTAGGTGTCGTAAAAATCGACTAAGGGATGTATCCAGGGAATGAGCAGCAGCGTTCTCTGTGAAAGTAACACCTTTCACTGCGCTGGCCAATTCACCTGCCAAGCGTGGTGAGTATGGCAAATACTCTCCTAAAAGGAGGAGGCCCATGTCCAGCAGTGGACTGTTGTGGCTTTTATATTAGTAGTAGTTCACTCTGTTTGTATGTTTTTTTTTGTGTCAGTCACATAAAATACAACCAGTCCAATAAAAATATGCGTATTGCGCACCTTCATTAAAACACCCATGGATGAATTGCAAATTCAGGCGAACATTTTTATCTCGCATACCCCATTCTCTGCGGAACAGGGAAAAAGGGCTAGCAGTGTACAGGATTACAGAAAGGTAGTGTTGGCTTGTTGTTCATTATGCGTCTGGATCAAGAGTTCGCTTTTTTAAGTCATTTGTAAGAGACAGACAAGACAGTTGTAAGATAATATTGTGTGAAAGCAGAAAAGCTACAGTAGACTCATTAGACTTTCCAAAAAGAAGGCCCAGAAAAGATAATAAATTAAAAAACGACGTAAATAAAAAGTAAATATAAATGTGACGGCTGGTAGAGATGAATCGAAGAAACATGTTGCACTGATATATTTGAATTAGACCAGGTGATGATGAGACTCGATTCCATAGAACTTTCTAAAATGGCTAACTAAAATGCATCCGCCGTAAAAAGCCTCAAAATTCATTTTTTAGCTAGATTCTGATATTTCGCTTTAACGGGCCTACTTCCATGAAGTGAGGTGAAAACGAGCTACGAGAATGCATTTTATACATATTCTAAGGAACATCACTGTCAACAAAATTTTGTTTTTTATTCTTCAAGATATGAGGAATAAGCCAGGGCAGCGCAAAATCTCATTTTATATTTAATAACGGAGAAATTAAAATTTGAAGTTACCTCTATTTTTCAGTGATGAAGCGTGGCGTAAGAGATTTCTTCCGCCAGTGCTAATCGAACTGTATTGATCTTAGTATGATTATTAATGGCAATTTCACGTTGAACCCGCCCGGGCGGCTATTTTTTGACAAAACAACTTAGTTATTAAGAAATTTAGCAAAACACTTACTGTTTCCGGCTGCTTTCCTTGGGAGTAAAAGGTTTTTGTTTTGATGTGTTTCCTCTGCTGTCAAAACTGACGTGGAATTGATCATAGATAAACGGAATATGATGCAGACGCGACACACTGTACATTTGTTCGATATTTTGACCGTGAAAAATTATTGTAGCTAGAATTTTGCCGTAAAATATATCAACTATCTACAACAACGGCATTCTATCCGCTATGGATAATTTTACCAATGTCAATACTACGTTGATTGGTACATCGAACGAAACGCAAAATATGAACCGATTAGACGTAGGTATTAAACATATTTTTACGATCAAATAATAGGATGACGTGGTTGTTAGTGCAGATTAGTATGAAGTAGGTAGTAAGGTTCGATTTATATGCAACACTAGACGGCGACACGGCGGCACAAAAGCAGTTTTTTAACCGCGGCGGAAATTTTTAAATGTATATATGGAGCGCTGCGCATACGGTCACCACCAACCACAGTTTTAGGACAAATTATAAGAAAGCAAGTATTAGTACATTGTTGTCGAGGTATGGAAAATAAGACTTTGCTGGACGAGTATAGTTTCAAGTCAATATACAAGTCAAGCAAAGTAATTTTCCCCGAGGCTTACATAGTGCTTTTCTCAAAAAAAGGCTAGGAAATGAAAGATTGTACTTCTTATAAAAGTTAGCTAGCGACCACAACACAACGAAACAAATAAAAATTTACAATTTTCCCACCAATTGTAATTTTTTAAAATAAATTCGCCTGTAAGGCACAGTATTACGTAATATTCTGCCATACTAAATGTTTAGTTTCTTTTTTAATTCTGGACAGGCAAGGGTCTTCACATCATACAGCCTCGTCTTTAGTTACCTGTTTCATACAAAATTACGTTCCGTTTCTATGAGAGTCATCGAGATAATTTTGAAATCAAATTATGTGGGTTTAGCGTATAACGAATTTATCTTAATGGACACCAGCAAAGGATTTCCATACAACTTTGCTGGCGTGATCTGAGACGTGACAAACAATGTGAAACTTCGCGGTTTCTTTTTTTGAAAGAAATGATCACATTTCCTAGCATGTTTGAGAAAAATAATTATGTACATGTACTTACGTACATACATACACATATCACGCCCATATCTCTTGAAACTTGCGTACCTAGTATACAAAAGTATTATTTATGTAGTAAAAGATTTTTGTCAGATTTCAGTTCAAGAGTGGGATCAATTGATTCGGAAGGTTTTTAGTGTTATGGGGTAGAAAGGTTCTAGAGTGGCACTGGGTCAAGATGTCCATGCTAGGGTAACACTGGGTTGAAAGGTTCTAGACTTATACCTAGCTGGAAAGTCCTAGAGTGTCACCGAACAAAATGCCAATACTAATGTTAAAATTAATTTCCAGGTAGGTACTTATCATTTCGGGAAGGTCGAGGGTATCATTATATTAAAGGTTGTGGTCACCCTGGTTCGTTGGTAACACCGAAATATACCAAACATTGTATAGGGCTATAAATCCCTTTTCTAAAAATACCAATTTCAAGACCAAAAGTTATAGGATTATCCAGATAGGAATGGATTAAAAACCTTAGTCAAACAAACAATTAGAAGCACCTTCGATTTTAATTTTTCTTAGTTACTTTAATAGATACCACCAAAATGTATGATAATTTTTAACTATGAAGCAATTCAACTGGTGTCGGTGATTAAAGGAAAAAGATTGTAAAAGGTGTTCGAAGGTATGAAATTTTTAAGGCATGCGGCTCTGTGTTTGTCTGATGGTCAACAAATATTGTTCAAAAACTAATGAACGGTGCGAGAATGCGACCACTATTTTATATATTATCATATCATAATATCATACTCGAATATATAATGGCCGTCGCTAATTGGTTTTTGCTATTTATATTTTGAACTAACATCTATGTATACTGATTTATGCAATAAACGTTTAAAATTGAAATTGAAATTTAACAGTATTAGTTGCGCTGAAGGTGCACGCAATGACGAAAATGACAAAGAAATATCAAAAAAAAAGTGTCTTAATGTCGAAGTTCGCAAAAAAATGTACAATACCAGGATGGACAAAAACGAAACAAAAATATGTTCGCGCAAAGTGCGTAACATGATACTGACCACTTGCATTTTTAAACCTGAACTAATAAGTTGGCTTTATTTAGTTTAATGACTTTGCTTCTTCTGAAATAACGTAAAACTAAAAAGTTGTAAATATGATTTGAGATGTTATGAAAATAAGTGTTTTGTGAACTGATTAAGCCCTTATTTTTAGACCAATTCTTTTCATGTACTGAAAGTGGAAGAATAACAAACAAACATACAGTACAGTTTATACAGTTCATAATTAATATGGATACTATGCGTTCAGCTAAGTCTTGGCGAATGGTTCAGCTTATTCCAAAATATGGTCCTTATGGTATAATGTAGGTTAATATTCCTTCCAAGTTATAATATCAACTTTGTGAGTAGTCCACCGAGAATCGAACCCGGAACCTTAGCGCCGCAGGCAGTCGCACTACCATTAGTCGTCAAGTATTGTATCAGTACCAGTTAGACTAACATTATATGAAATGGTGACACCTCTATAATATACTCTTTGACATGACTTCCGAATTTCATTTGAATTTCGTTCCTTCCGTCGAAGTACAAGCCTTAAATAGTTCTGAAAACAGTTCACAAAACATTGCCGTCGTAGACGTTTACTACGTCGTAGTAGCCGTAGCAATCTACGGGATATGCGCTTTGACTACGCTACGGCAAGATAAGAAACCGTGGGTAACTGAGTAAGGAATTTGACACGTTGTGATTTATTTTAGCTACTTGCAATACTAGGTAGGCATTCAAAGTTCTATTATAATGTAAGTAAATAATAGTGCGAATTTGTACTACTGAACTTTATATATATGATGCCGGCTTAAAATAGCACTACCACATTGTCGTAAGAGGCGACTAAGAGACTCGAGGGTTTTATGAATATTACAGTTTTAGGCGACAGGGTGATAACCTGTTATACTTAAATGATTGGTTCGCTAGCGACAGCGAGGACCAATCTTTCATATAAGCTGTTACTATAGCATTACACGATTTTTCCGAAACGGCCCTTAAATATTTGTCAGACGCGACGATGATAGTGACCGGATTTTACGGCCGTTAACGCTCTACCTACCATGTAAGGTATAAAGCGTATGGAACTTTATAAAACACCAAAGAGAACCTAGTTGTTTGCTACAGTCGGTTATGATATAAATAATGTAATTAGTGTGTCGCGTGTTTCATAGAAATATAGTTGATTCGATTGTAATCATTGAATGAACACTTGTCAAATGCTTTATTCATTCACTTTGTTACTGACGTACACACTATATTAAATAAAATAACAAGTATAATAAATTCAAAATTATAAAAACAAGACTGCTTTCGGAGATAAAGCCTAGCCTATGACATTCGGAATAATATGGAAATATGGAAAATTGGAAACTTGTTATTAGCTATAGTCTTACATTTTAATTGCCTAGCTATAAGATAATTTATGCTGTTAGTTTCCCAAATAGCCAATAAATAAATAAATAAATAAATATAAGGATTCTTCCGATACAATTGCCATTCGAATCTGTACATACATACAAACATACATACGTGCCCCCCCCTAGTACAGAGCCGTCCTTACGGACAATCAGTGGCCTATGTTATGAAACTACAGGCTACAAGTCTACAGGTGAAATTCGTAGTATATTGCGTAGCCGGTTAATATTCCTGGTATCATAATTGCTTACCGACTACGCAATGAACATCGAATTTCACCTGTAAAATTTTAGCCTGTAGTTTGATAATATCGGATACAGGTGGTTCAGCCTGTTTTATTCTAACCAGAACTTTTCTAAAATAATACCCTAACACGGGAAGCGTTTCAAAAATTTGGTATCTTATGAATGCTTCAAAACCTTCGCGCTTAAGATGGCTTCTAGGCTCAGGTGTCATTATCACGATCCAACCATAATCTCAAGCCTGCTTAATTGTCTACTTCATAGCTACTGAAGTACTGAAACTTCAAAGCTTTCGGTAAGGCGGTCTCTTGAGACTAGCGCCATCTACACAAAAAAAACCCGGCTTGGAATAATTTGATGAAAATGTTTCAAGGTGAGAACCACTCATGAAAATAGACCATGTTGGTCCCCAAGAATCGTAGGTCGAAAAATGAAAATATAGTCGATTTCCCATGACAGACACATTTGTCTTATGCTTCACAAGGAAAATGGTTCATCAACCCTTTCAAATATTGATCTTATGAGCATTTACTTTACATTTTGTCTTGAGGCGCCAGTGTGTGAAAGCACCTGAAGCCTACTAAAATTTAATAACGCCAGATACGCCCATTTGCACCTGCTCGTTTTAAACTTTGCCCGTTTAATCTGCATATTCAGTCATAAAGTTGGCAGTTTTGGTATTTCTCGTCACAGAAAAGATAATTGCTCTACATTCCTAAATTCTATTGTGGAAATCGTACAGGGTGCATTCAGACCATGAAGTTAAACTACTTTTCCATAGAGAAACATACTTTAGGGAATATATTTTAGTAAAGGCAGTCAGCAGAACGTATTTTAGTATGGTAGGTTGTCTCTTTTGTCGTTTCCTGACATATGTTTCCAGGGGAAAGTTTGGTTTTATGGTCTGCATGCCACCCAATTAGTATTATAAGTGCTGTCCCTTAAGGTGCTGTTCCGAACCGAGCGGCCTACGGCCGACGGCCGACGGCCGATGGCACATGCCGCGGCTATCGGCCGTCGGCCGCCGCGGCAGATGTCATTCCGAAGGCAGCGGCCGACGGCCGACAGCACATGGCAGAGTATAGTTTTCAGGACTTAGTTATTAGGTTATTATGGTTTATCGGGTTATCATGGTTCAAAGGGTCGTTGGGTTCATCTTGTCGTTAAGGTTGATCATGTGGCCAGAGTTCATCGGCTTGCTAGGTTGGTCGGGTCATCATGGTTCATCGGGTTATTATTTTTCATACATACATACATACATAAATCACGCCTATATCCCTTACGGGGTAGGCAGAGCATTAACGGCCGTAAAACAGATATTAACACCACTTCTGACAAAAGTTTGACGGTCAATCAGATAACTGTGTATCACTATAGTGACAGGTTGTCAGCCCATCGCCTAAAATTGCAATACACATCTAACGCTCGAGTCCCTTAGTCACCTCTTACGACACCCATGGGTAAGAAATGGGGTGATGCTATTCTAAGCCGGCATCACACGGTATTATTTTTCATCGGGTTATTATGGTTCATAGGGTCGTTGGGTTCATCTTGTCGTTAAGGTTCATCATGTGGCCAGAGTTCATCGGCTTGCTAGGTTGGTCGGGTCATCATGGTTCATCGGGTTATTATGGTTCATCGGGTTATTACGGTTCATCGGGTCGTTGGGTTCATTTTGACGTTAGGGTTCATCATGTGGCCAGAGTTCATCGTTTCGCTAGGTTCATCGGGTTATCAATGTTTTATCGGGTTATTAGGGTTCATCGGGTCGTTGGATAAAGCCTAACGACAAGATGAACCCAACGACCCGATGAACCATATTAAACCGATGAACAAAGATAACCCGATGATCTTTGGCCACATGATGAACCCTAACGACAATATGAACCTAACGACCCGATGAACCATAAATAACCGATGAACCATGATAAACCGATGAATCTAGCGAACCGATGAAGTCTGGCCACATGATGAAACCTAACGACAAGATGAACTCAACGACCCGATGAACCATAATAACCCGATGAACCTAGTGAACCGATGAACTTTGGTCACATGATGAACCCTAACGTCAAAATGAACCCAACGACACGATGAACCGTTATAACCCGATGAACCATGATAAACCGATGAACCATGATAACCCGATGAACCAAGCGAACCCATGAACTATGGCCACATGATGAACTTTGGCCACATGATGAACCCTAACGACAAGATGAACCTAACGACCCGATGAACCATAATAAACCGATGAACCTAGTGAACCGATGAACTTTGGCCACATGATGAACCCTAACGTCAAAATGAACCCAACGACCCGATGAACCGTAATAACCCGATGAACCATAATAACCCGATGAACCTAGCGAACCGATGAACTCTGGCCACATGATGAACCCTAACGACAAAATTAATCCAAAGACCCGATGAACCATAATAATCCGATGAACCATGATAACCCGATGAACCAAGCGAACCCATGAACTATGGCCACATGATGAACCTGAACGACAAGATGCATCCAACGACCCGATGAACCATAGTAACCCGATGAACCATGATAACCCGATGAACCTAGTGAACCGATGAACATTGGCCACATGATGAACCCTAACGTCAAAATGAACCCAACGACCCGATGAACCGTAATAACCCGATGAACCATAATAACCCGATGAACCATAATAACCCGATGAACCTAGCGAACCGATGAACTCTGGCCACATGATGAACCCTAACGACAAAATTAATCCAAAGACCCGATGAACCATAATAATCCGATGAACCATGATAACCCGATGAACCTAACGAACCGATGAACTCTGGCCACATGATGAACCCTAACGACAAGATAAACTCAACGACCTGATGAACCATAATAACCCGATGAACCTAGCGAACCGATGAACTATGGCCACATGATGAACCCGAACGACAAGATGAACCCAACGACCCAATGAACCATAATAACCCGATGAACCATAATAACCTATACATAATAACTAGTCCTGAAAACTATATTCCGACCCAACCAACGTAAAGCCGCCGCGGCTATACTGGTCTGCAGTTATGTGCCGTCGGCCGTCGGCCGTCGGCCGCCGCGGCAGATGCGCGGCGGCCGATGGCATGTGCAGTCGCCGCTCGGTTCGGATAGTATCCCATACAAGTCCATACGAACCAGTAGTGCCGCGGCGGCCAAGGACGGCCGCCGCGGCATATGCTGTCGGCCGTCGGCCGTCGGCCGCTCGGTTCGGAACAGCACCTTTACAGTCCGTATAGTATCTAAGTTCGTCTTTGTTTGGTCATAAAATGGATGTCAAAATATTCCGACCTATATTTTTATTGCGACTGTTTGTTCAATAACATCACTTTGCTAGATAAACTTTGCAGCATCCAAGCCAAGCCAAGCTAAATATTTACTTTGCATTTCTATTTACTTGGTCTTTAAGAAGCCCGCTCAGTGGTTCCTACCTTGGTATCCGTTTTCTCGTGGGAAGAAAAGCGTTTTGGCCGTAGTAAATAGTAGTCTATGTAGAGATAAATAATTATAGCTTATAACCATCAAAAAAAAATTGAGAAGTTTTTCAGATCCGTCATTATTCAGGTCCTTAATTGTAAAGTTCATCGGTTACATGTTTAAAAAACAATTGTCTTCATCATCAATCATCCTCATTTATTATACCTACAGCGTGTTAGGGAAAAGACTGCACCAACTTTCAGGGCGTATTCTAGACGTGAAACTGAACATCATTTGCGAAAATAAAATGACCACTCCCATACAAAATCACTAGAGCATCCATTAACAGAATTTGACGACCAAAAAGTATTTTAATGTGTCACAAAAAGTAGTACTGTTGTTCAGTTTCTTGTCTAGAACAACTGCTAAATGAAAATCCTTTCAGTTGTATATCAATAGCGTGTCAGTTAGATGGTTCTGGTATTTACGTATTCTGCTAACAGTTTGAAGTATAGAATATCACAGTGGCAATAGAATGACATCGAGTGTCGCTGGCATTACATTGGTTAAATAAAATTATGTAAAAAAAACTTTTAAAACAAGCTTTTATTTAAGTGCTCTGAAAAGATGAAAATAAAATTTTGAATGACATTAACCACATTCATTTATGACTTTACAGAAATGAAAATATAATAAAAGCTTGTCGCGATGCCTAGAAGAAACTACCTAATTACAGTTAGGTGCGTACCTTATTACAAAATTTCAATCACAAATTGAAAGTTTCGCGACAAGCTTTTATTATATTTTCATTTCTGTAAAGTCATAAATGAATGTGGTTAATGTCATTCAAAATTTTATTTTCATCTTTTCAGAGCACTTAAGTAAAAGCTTGTTTTAAAAGTTTTTTTTACATAATTTTATTTTATATTTTTTAGTTTATGTTACGATAGTATGATCAATACGAAAGTCTTTCTATAAAACGGAGAGACCTTCAATAGAAAAACTTAAGGCACGGGGAAAACTAACATTAGGATAAAGTATAATTATCTTTTTTATATTCTATAGAAGTAGGTTTGTACCTACCGAGACCCAGTTAATTTCGAACAGTCTCATTCTTCTATCAGGAAGCCTTCTATTGACGTGACCCTAATTCATGGTGGGCCTACCAACTGCCTATCATGAACGAATTCGTATACAAAATTGCAAGTCCCAGCAGTTGAATATTGAGGAGTTCCATAGTTCGAAGACAACCCTGGATGTAGCGTCTAATTCATGGTGGGCCTACCAACTGCCTATCATGAACGAATTCGTATACAAAATTGCAAGTCCCAGCAGTTGAATATTGAGGAGTTCCATAGTTCGAAGACAACCCTGGATGTAGCGTCTAATTCATGGTGGGCCTACCAACTGCCTATAATAAACGAATTCGTATACAAAATTGCAAGTCCAAGCAGTTGAATATTGAGGAGTTCTATAGTTCGAAGACAACCCTGGATGTAGCGTCTAATTCATGGTAGGCCTACCAACTGCCTATAATAAACGAATTCGTATACAAAATTGCAAGTCCCAGCAGTTGAATATTGAGGAGTTCTATAGTTCGAAGACAACCCTGGATGTAGCGTCTAATTCATGGTAGGCCTACCAACTGCCTATAATAAACGAATTCGTATACAAAATTGCAAGTCCCAGCAGTTGAATATTGAGGAGTTCTATAGTTCGAAGACAACCCTGGATGTAGTGTCTAATTCATGGTAGGCCTACCAACTGCCTATAATAAACGAATTCGTATACAAAATTGCAAGTCCCAGCAGTTGAATATTGAGGAGTTCTATAGTTCGAAGACAACCCTGGATGTATCGTCTAATTCATGGTGGGTCTACCAACTGCCTATAATAAACGAATTCGTATACAAAATTTTGTGTCCCAGCTATAAACCGCTGAGGAGATCTCTCGTACGGAGCCGATCCTGGCAGCAGCATCAGGTCAAATTTATGATTAACATGCATTGTCATCGGTTCTGGACCAACATGCAAAATTTCAACTCAATCGGATACCGAGAAGTGGTTCAAATTAAACTTGCAAGATTTGCACCGAACAAACATTGTTACTTACTTACATACACTGCAAGTTAAATAAAAGCTTTTAAAATAAGGGAATCAGGGCGTTGCAAGTTTGTAAGTGATTTCCCTAACACACTGTAATAGCGTGTTGTGCAGTGTTTATGGTAGTGTTACGTATTCACTTTATCCACGAATCAGCATGACATGAAAATTGAGCAAAGTGGATAAACGGATATTTGATATTTATTGATTCTGTTTTGCACGGCTTCAACCTTCCCCCTTGAACAAATATTGGTTAAACTAGATTGTGTGCAGAAAGTAAATCATGTTTACGGCTAGCTGTGAACAAAATAATAACCCGAAAGAAAAAGGCGGCTGGTAGCGACTGGATGGCGAAAACGAGAGATCGTGCACTATGGCGTACCCTGGGGGAGGCCTACGTCCAGCAGTGGACTGCAATAGGCAGATGTATGTGTTTACTGTTTGATCAACAGCCGCAGTATGGACATGTGTGGACTTGGAAGGACCTCGACCTCTTGGTGCTAAATGTAAATGGTGGTATTTGCTCACCATGCTTGGCAGACGAGTTGACGAACGCAATGCAACTGATTTATTTAGGCACGTTGCTGCCGATTATGTGGATTTTTAACCGTGAACAGGAAATTTCAAATAGTGTAGGTACAGACAAGCTCAGCCTGGGCTAGACAGTATCGACTTTGTAGCGTGCTCGTGCTGCGCGCATAAGACTTACATTGGCGTTTCGAGACCGAGAGTCTAACTGGAGGTGAGCTTGACTATACTAGATAAGAATAAAAAGCTCTTCGAATAATCGTCCTTACATAGATAGGCAATTACCACGGGTTATTACTTGTTCCTTAAGTATTTGAATCCCTAAGTCTAATTTTCAAAGATTTTGAAGCCATTATTGTTATAAACCAAAATTGCGAGCTGGCGTTCCCTCGTTAGGGTAAGTGCGTTTACAAGATCAATTTGTCTCAAATTGGGCCACGGTAAATGCCCAAATTGCTGTTAAATCTAAATCTGCCAGCGCTTCACCGAAACCGCTGCGGAGCGGTTCCGTCTGACTGGATTCATCGACACTTAAATAGCAAAGAAATTGGAAAATAAAATTTTATTTATTGCCTTTTTACAGATATAAATAAAGGCTTGACGTGTGATGTCGGCTTAGAATAGTTTCACCCTATTTCTTTCCCATGAGTGTCGTAAGAAGCGACTAAGGGTCGCGGGGGATTCGTGTGTATTGCAAGTTTAGGGGATGGGCTGAAAACCTCTCACTATGGCGATTTTCTTAATGACCCTCAATACTTTCAGACGTGGCAAAAATTACCGTTTTTTACAGCCGTTTACGCTCTGCGTGGTAGGACGCAAGGAATTATAAGCATAGAGTAGAAATCACATAGAGATGACACTCCCGCTCCAGACGCGCTCAAGGTCAATCCGTCTGGCTGTCTCTTAGCGAACAATTCAGTCGGGAGTGCGCTTCGCCACGGAAACGTTCGTCGTACGGGTCGAATTTTCATTTTTTGTGAAAAATTTAGCAATGCCGAATTATTGTGGTGTGTATGGCTGCAAAAGTGATGCGAGGAAAACTCCGCATCTAAGTTTTTTTAATTTGCCTAAAGATGAGATTAAAGAGAGATGAAATACCTAGGTACCTACCATTCGTTATTATACGTAATTGTTGTGTGTACTCCTATTTTTACTTACGTAGGTACCTAGTTTCCATTTTCTAATTTAAACTACCTAGGTGCCTAAGTCATTGTTAGCTGATAATGATAAATAAGCACATTCGTATCGTAGGTATGTTTTGCACCTATTTTAAAATTCTGTACCTACCTATATAAAATGGTAAGGTAAGACTTTAAAACGGGTAAATATTTTGTTCCCACGGGAAAACTGTTAGCAGCGGTCGCAACCGCTTGACTGGCCGCTAGTCTGGAATAAAATTATTGGCACGAGACAGCCCCGACTTAAAGCGTGGGAGAGTGCAGGGCGTTACGGGCTGCGGGGGGAAGTAGGTATTTAAAGCGCGGCTTTTGGGGCCCAGACAAAGGAGTTTCGTTTCTATACGCAGTATTATTATCTATTCTTATGTTATAAGCGTGATATATACAAACAGGAGCAACTCCAACCTAAATTTTGTCAGCGCAATTTTCAGTGCCTCCTTCCTCCCTTTGATTCTAGTACTACCAAATCATTGCGCGTGATGGCATCTGGCAGCCTGATGTGGCACTTTTCACTCAGCTTTTCACTTACTAGTTTTTAGGTAAAATTACTGGGCGTCTAGTGTAGCTCCATACGTGCGTTGTGCTTCGTACTTCAATAAACACTTAAACGCAGGATTTTTTCTCAGTAAATAGTTTAAACTGAATCACTACTCCTAAGACTATGTTCCACTCTTATTGCGTTTTTATTCTAGTTCTAAGTGCTCTTTTGCTCGTATACATAGTACGGACGGGTACTAGAAATCCTAGGCGTTTAGGTACATGATTTCTTATTCGGAACATAATGTCCTTCTTAAAAAAATATATATTCCCCAACATTGGACAGTTTTGAAGCGCTAGACATTTTAGGAATTGGACATTATGTACCTAAATAATCCTAGGTAGCAACTCTCAGCCGGTTAGTTTGTGGCAAAATCCTATCTACAGCATCAGAAATTGTATTATTTGAATCTAGTCTGTGAACCAAAATCACCGTGTCTCCCTTGTTAGTCCCAATTTGAATCAGATCTAATTGGACCTCGGCCGCTTAGTTATTCTACTTGTAGCATGGATGTTAACTTTACCACAATCTGCATTTAGGGCTTTCGAAAATGTATCGAGACGAGATTTAGTTAAATTCTCATTATTAGAGGCACGCACAGTCCACAAACAGTCCACCGTTTGACATGTTTGTGTCTCCTCTTAGTTTAGGTTACATTGTTTCCCACTATGCTTGGCAGTTGCGTTTTGTTTTAACAAAAAATGTTGAATCCTTTGACAGGAATTTTGCAAGTATTCTTCTCGCAGGCGGCCACCCTAGACGATAGTCTTTAGGTAAATATTTCGATTTACCTGGGTATGGACGTTTTAGCTTAGTTTTTAAATTACTATCTAAATGTGTGGAAGTATTCGCGAGCGGTCAATAAGTTGTATCCTAGAACCATGCTTTTTAATTCCTTAAATATTGTTGAATTCCATATTTTTAAACAGCACTTCCTGTGTTAGGTACCTATATGGCAAAGGATGAGCCGCGGAAGCCCAGATGGAAGAGGCGTCGCCACTCATAATAGCGAAAGTCTAAAGGTTCAAATCCTGCCCACGGCAAATTTTGCAAGTTTTCTTAAAAATATCAAGTTAAATTAAAGAGATTCATTTTGGCCCTCCCATTTCTGAGTAAAAGATACATAGATGCTCCCAAGAGATATTTCAGTACTTCCATCTTCATCAGTATCTGATCTTGACAGCGGTCAACGGGGGGTCTAAACGACGATATAACGAGCCAGCGGGTCTAATGCGAATCCATTACAGGCCGATTCCTTCTTCCACTTCAACTGACACCTATTATAAATACGGTGAACTGTTTTCTGATTGGCCGAAACGAGGTAGGGCTTTGGAGCATTCATGCATAGAATAGAATTTTGTTCACCATTACTATTATCCTCAAATATTTTTTTATGTATTAATAATTTGCTGTGTGATGCCGGCTTAGAATAGTGTCACCCCATTTCATTCCAGCGGGTGTCGTAAGAGGCGACTAAAAGTCTCGAGGGTTTCATTCAATTTTAAGCGATAGGCTGACAACCTGTCACTATAGTGACACACATTTTTTCTGAAACGGCCCTCAAATATTATGTCAGACGTGGCGAAAGCAACGTATTTTTACGGCCGGTAACGCTCTGTCTACCCTGCAAGATATAAAGGTGTGATATGGGTAAGTGTATGTATGTCTAAATAATAAAATCACTCTGTGCACCACACAACTCTCCCAGGCTCCTCCAACCTCCAAAGCCATCACAATATAAAAAAACATTCATAAATACAAACATACACATATCACGACTTTATACCTTGCGGGGTAGGCAGATCGGTATCGCCACGTCCGAGAAATATTTAAGCGTTTCTGAAAAACTCGTCGCCTAAAATTGTAAAACACCTGAAACTCTCGAGTCCCTTAGTCGCCTCTTACGACACCCTCGGGAAAGAAATGGGGTAATGCTATACTAAGCTGGCTTCACACGGTCGCATATCAAAATCATTTAGTAGTTAAATATATAAAAAGATTGAAGCATCACTCGTCCGAATAGGTCACAAATATTAGAAGTTTTAACAGGCGGTGATAGATTGTGAAAAAGTCCATTAATTACTCTTATCTTATCGCCCTCGTTGTGACGTGCTTGTTAGGCCGGGTTCACACACGAACATGACACGCTCGCTTTGTAGCCACATGCCTGGGCCGTATTCCGCTCTTTGAAAAGCGTCTCAATTCTGGTTTAATAGAGTGTCAGTTGTATGGTTTAGGCGGTTTCGTATTCCGCTAACAGTTTGAGTTATAGAAAATCAGAATGGTAATAGAATGATAAATGAGTATCGATGACATTACAATGACTGAAAAGAAAATCGAGGCCCTTATGAAAAGTGTTCATATGAACTCCAGGAAAGATAATCTTTTTTTACAAAACTGTAGTGACTGCATCACTGAAGTTTTAATCAAAATAGCTGCAATTATTTCAAACAACTTTCCTCGTTTAAATGAAAAAGTCGACCTACCATTGCATAGTTGTTCCGTATAGTGGGCTAGGGGCTAGTTTTCCCGTTGAATATTCTCAGCATTTGATTTAAAATTATTAGAGTCAATACAATACCTTGCACTGCGCTCGTCAATCCGCTTAGCAAGCGTGGTGAGTATGGCTGTACCCTTCGAAAGAGGGTGGCATGTCCAATAGTGGACTGTTGTGGCTGTTGAAGGGGATTAGAGTCAAGCTCAGTAAATTTTGAATCGCATAAAGCATACCTTCCTAAAACACTTTTAATGGAGTTGCGTGGCGACTCAGACTTTATGAACTACCAAAAACCATTAGCGGTTTCAGAGTGAGTTAGACCGCAACCGCAGACGGACCGGTCGTGTGAACTATGCTTTAAATGTTCGTCTAATTAATTATGGTGATACGCAGTTTCTTACCACACTTCGATTGCGCTGGAATCATGATTGCAGCACAACTTAAAATGAGACTGTTCCTGTTTCCGTTTTATAAATACTTCCTGTTTGGGATCGTAGGGTCTTTCGTAGACACGATAGAAAATAGTGATTTGAATTGCGCTTTTATCCCTTGCAGGGTAGGCAGCGCGGCAATGGCCGTAAAATGGTCCGTCGTTTTTTATTATTATTTCAGAAACTGGTATCACCTATCCCTGCATGCCGGCAAACTGAATAATCTAAAACTGTAGTACCCACAGTTAGACATCTCTATAGCCATATTTGACAGCTGTCAGATTTGTGCTAATATTTTCCTCTGTTCACATCTATTTATGGAGTTGACAGCAGCAGTATGGCTTATTGGGATGTCTTTACTGGACTTATTACGAGCACCTACCCACAGATATAAAAAACGAGCAACATGACGAAACGTTTTATCGCCGACTGAAAGATTTTTTATTGGATAAAGAATACTACAGCGTAAGTGAATATTTCAAATTAATAAAATAGATTTTTATTAATTATTTTATTATTATTGACATATTCTTTTGACATCAATATTTTTATTTAATTTTTTATACTTTTAGTACCTTTATTATTTTTGTACTATTTAAACAGGTTTGACATTTTTATTTTACAATTTGACATATTCACTGTGATTTTTTATTTCTCTTAATGTTTTTCACATTTTACTTTTGTAATTTTATTGTACCTACTTTTAATCTACTTTTGTGGAACGTTGACATTGTTATATTATATTTAATGTTTTTGACGATCACATTATCCTCTGACATTTTTATTTAGTTTTAGTGCTGTAATTATGAATTTGATAATGTGAAATAAATAAATCTAATCTACCTAAAACTGCAGTTTTTACGACAACCACGGGAGAGAATTGGGGGTCATACCTACCCATGTAAGCTGGCATCACATGGAAAATAAAAAAAGGGAAGTGGAAAATCTATCGGCTACAAGATTTTCGACTGTGTGATCTTCGACCTACATACATACATACACATATCACGCCTATAATTCCTTGCGGGGTAGGCAGAGCGCAAACAGTCGCAAAAAACTGTCATTTCCGCCACGTCTGACAAATATTTGAGGGTCATGCGGAAAACTCTGTATCGCCATAGTGACCGGTTGTCAGCCCATCGCTTAGAATTGCAATTCACACCCTCGAGTCCCTTAGTCGCCTCTTACGACTCCCAAGGGAAGGAAATGGAGTGACGTTACTCTCAGCCGGCATCACACGGCATAAAATCTTCTACCTCTACCTGCAAAATTGTAGCGATGACCTTTGAAAAAAAAAGCGATGATAGATATATCCTCTACTATTTGTTTATTTCATAATAATATCATCGCAACTGGAGCATGGAAAATGGTGCCATTTCCCAGCGCTGGACATTGTAGTATCTGGACAGCGATCTGCAATCTCTATGCAAACATCCGGAATACCACATACAACGATGTACGTAGTTTCTGAGGCTACTGTGACAATGTGGCACGTTGTAGAGATTGGTACCAATCACGGTTCGAAGTGATAAATGTCATTGATAATTAAACCTAAATAATTATCTTGATAATCATAAACAACATACAAAAGCAATTGATTGAAAAGTATTGTACAGAGTATCCGACCAGAATTTTACGATTCGCATTAATCAAAACACGATCTAAAGAAAAATCCAAGCGCGTTACATAATTTGAAAAAAAAAACATGCTTACGTCTTTTTTCCGCATACATTTTGAGATTTTCAATGAAATTCAGAATCGCTAAAAGACATTTAGTTTTTTTTTTCAACCTTTGTACAGTTTTATTCTTATGTTTTTTTTCTTATGTTAACACAAAAATAGTCTTGACAGCACTTATTTGGAAAAGTATCTTTTGAACCACGTTTAGCAATCTTCCTAATAAACGTTAAAAATCCTATAGGATTTGCCAAATTTCTAGATCTGTGTAGGACGATGGTCAGAATTAAGTCACGATTATGCCATATTCCGCCTTTGGACAGATTGCTAGGAATTCGGATGACTTCCAAATTTTTCCATATTACTACGACATACATATCACACACACATCACGCCTATAATAGGGGTAGGCAGAGCGCAAACAGTCGCAAAAAACGGTCATTTACGCCACGTCTGACAAATATTTGAGGGTCATGCGGAAAATTGTGTATCGCCATAGTGACAGGTTGTCAGCCCATCGTCTAGAATTGCAATACACACCCTCGAGTCCCTTAGTCGCCTCTTACGACACCCAAGGGAAGGAAATGGAGTGATGCTATACTAAGCCGGCATCACGCGGCATACATATCCCATGCTAAAAATAAATGACTAGTATTGGGACATTACACCGGAACAACACTGGTCGTTAACCGACATCATGAACGCGACCTACTCCTGTTTATTTTTGTCACTATTTTGACAATGCTTGCGACATGGCACTGGCCGTGGTAGTGGACGGTTGAAAAACTCTGACACCAGGGTTCATCGGGTCGTTGGACGGCTCGGTGTCCCACACGAAAAGAGAGAGAAAGAGATGCGATAAAACTGACCTTTTCGCTGATATACCAGAAAATCTGCAACCTTGTTTAAAACAAATGTAGGTATGAATTATTACAGGCAAATCGGTTTAGGTGCCCATTTAATGGATGAACGTATACTGGTTATTTATACAGTCACTAATAAAAACCCTAATATGTTGATCCCATATATGGATAGGTTGATGTGCTGCTCATAGTACACTTCCATTGAAGAAGATATAAAGACAAACTGGTAAATCTGCAAAAACTTGTTGCTAGCTTGTATACAAACTATATTATATCTTATCATAATTTCGAAACTATCAAACTAAATATTCATATTCGGAACTTGCCGTGTATGTAAAACTTTTTAAGTAGAAAAACAGAATAATAAATCTTTTTTCTGTGCGCTTAATGTAGTTATCAATTATCTTCGATGTCCACCACTAATGGATTGTTTGTTGTCAATCGTTGTGATGGAATTTGTTTGTAAAATGATTGCCGGCGCTACTATTAGATATGTAGGTACTTAACTTCACCATCTTAAACCGCCAGTAAACATTAAGATTTAGATTTACCTTCATTATTAATTCATGGTACTACTACTCTCGGGTGCGCATATTAAGCGACAAAAATGAAGTTGTTTAAACGAAAATGTTGAACATAAAATGTGCAGGATATATTACACATCATCTAAGAGTGATGCCGGCTTAGAATAGCATCACCCCATATCTTTCCCGTGGGAGTCGTAAGAGGCGACTGAGGGACTCGAGGGTGTGTATTGCAATTTTAGGCGATGGGCTGACAACCTGTCACTATAGCGATACACAATATTCCGAATAACCCTCAAACATTTTGTCAGACGTGGTGTAAATGGCCGTTTTTTGCGGCTGTTTACGCTCTGCCTACCCCGCAAGGGATTATAGGCGTGATATGTGTATGTGTGTGTATGTGTATCTAAGAGCAGGACAGAAATATTTATTTATTAATGCACAAAAATTAACACGGGCGAACTTAACGCCAAATATCTCTATCTACCTTAGGACATGTGGAAAGGGTCAAAGCAGGTGCAATAAACAATAAAATATATATAGAAAGAAAAGCTTGAAGATATATAGTTAAGTAATAATCAATTCGCATAAGTGTAAGACAAAATGATAGTGCTGGACAATCCTTGTCGCACATTTTCGTATGAACATATGGTGGGGTTTTCGTATTTTAGGGTGGAATGGGATCTACCTCCTAGCGGTCCACCCCGGGCAACGGCAACACAGGCTTGCCTGTGGATCCCACTAAGCGGTGGAATGCTCCGTAAGGGGCCGCCTGGCTCGCGACCACCATCCCACCGAAGTCTGGCGCCAAGTAGCTTGCTGCGTTCCGTCAGTGTGTGGGAGTGCCAGTGCCTTACAGGCTTCTTCTGGGTGAGCTCGCTCCATCTTAGACTCTGTCTCTGTCCTATGACCTAGACTAGAGTTAAGAGCAAACCCATCATTAATAAAAAAAAGAACAATTTTTGTTGCACATTGTGCGCACCCCTACTCTCTACTACGAGCAGTCTGTTATGTTATGACTTCTAAGAAACGCATGAGCGTCTGTCGTTGACATAGCGATCGCATTACGCCAGTGGCTATCTGGTTACGTTTTGTAATACATAGTAGGTGCTGCGTGTGACAGGAAATGTTGCGATATCTGGATATTAAATTGTATAACAGTACATTGGCAACTTTAAAAATTGTTTACCTTCAAAATTGCTCTGATTGTAGCTTACATCATATTGAGGTAATACTTAGTTATTCTTGTCACTCTTTTATATCCATACATACATATATATCACGCGTAAGCAGAGCGTAAACTGCCGTAAAAACGGACATTTACGCCACGTCTTGACAAAAATTTGTGGGTCATTCAGAAAATTGTGTATTACTATAGGGACAGGCTGCAGACCCTCGCCTATGATTGTAATACACATGCAACCCTCGAGTTCCTTAGTCGCATCTTACGACACCCACGGGAAAAATTGGTATTTGTAACACTTTTAAACGTAGAAAATAAAATTCTTCGGGAAAAACAGAGAGCATAATCAAACATCACTTCAGCAAATGACAGCTGCCCGACTCTTTTCTTTTCATTATTTGAGATTTTGGTGTAGCAATAGAGAAAAAACAGATTAATAGGTAAGCTGAAAATTGCATTATCTATGTCTGATTCTCGGGCTCAGGCCTGAATGCCGCATTGCAGAGGTGTCGGTAATTAGGCCCCCGCTCGAGTGTACTTACACTTAACTAAGACGCCTCAAAAGTTTACATTTAACCTCTTGAATGGACCTTCAATTATCCCCATTTCAGACATCTAAAACACTAGACGTCTTCAATTTACTATTTGTTTTAAACACTTAGTTAACGTGTGACTCCATTATCCACAGAGATGACACAAGTAATCGAAAATTTACATTGCATATCCAATAATCATTATTATTTAAACTGTATTGAATTTGATTTTCTCAATATAAAAATAACAAATTGAAAAAAATATATATATATTGGTTTAAGACCCGGCCGCCGCTTACGGTTTTCCAATTTCTTATTAAATTTATGATAGTAATATAATACTTATATCATTGTAAGTGCGTAAAATCCTAAAACTTTTTTCTTAAATATGAACAAAAAGTAGGTACCAAATTTCGATGAAAGGAAATTATTCGTTTCGTTGCAGAAAAGCCTTATAAAGAAATAAAAACTCGTGTTTAATGTACAGTAAGTAACCGTGACGAATCGTATGTGATTGGCGACCGATAACTGTGACCATAAACTTCACCGTGAAACTTGCATCCAAACAATACATTGCTCCTTCATTTCACGAAATCCACAAAACACACGTACCATTTCACCTATGTACACGATTCGCAATAAAAATATCACTTCGACTCGTTTACGTGAAAAGCGAACTATCCAATCAGAATGCGCCGTACCAAGGACTAGAATCCACTTAATGTTAGTGTGTGTGTGTAATGTTTTGATTTCGCGATATGTCCACGAGCATTCTGTTTATCAACTCGGCTGGTAGAATAGGACCTAGCCTAGCCTTTCTCTCGTACCTATGAAATTGCAAGGAGATAGCAGCCGTGGAGCAAATGTAAGTAAATATTTACATACGATACAAGATATCACAAAAATAAGCAATAGAAAACGCATTAAATTTCATAAGAATGTAAAAAGGCTCTTTGATAAAAATTACTTCGTAATTGAATTTCGTATTCCGTAGGAATAGAAGGTGATTTGAAAGGACAGTGGGCAAAAGTGGTCCAAGAACCTCCACCATTGAGACTTATTGGAAATGGAAGAACACACTTATCAGATTATCCGAGACAAGTATTACCGAAATCTAGACTGGGATTTTGTTTTATAGTCATTTGAAGATACTATAAAAATATTGTTTAAAAATTATTTTAACTGGAGCGAGCTATTTATTTTGACAGATTTTATTGATATTGCGTGTCTCTCCAATGTGCCACAATGTAAACTCCATGTAACGACACTCCACATAACGTCAAACTCCCCAAAACATTCAAATAACATGAGTTTGGTTTGAAAAAAGTGGTCCAAGACCTTCCACTGTTGAGACTTATTGGAAGTGGAAGTACATACTTGTCTGTGACACATTAATATTGATATTAGGTGTCAGTCGAATGTTATACAGTGTAAACAAACACCATGAAACGATACTCCACATAATAAAATCACAATCACAAAAATATTCAAATAACATGGTTTGAAAAAGTGGTCCAAGAACCTCCACTGTTGAGACTAATTGGAAATAGGAAAACACACTTATCAGATTTTTCGAGACAAGTATTACCAAAATCTGCACCGGGTTTCTTTGTCACTTGAAGTTACTTTAAAAATATTGTTCATAAATGATTTTAACTGGAGCATGCTATTTATTTTGGCATTATGTAGAGTGTCGTTACATGGAGTTCACACTGTATTACATGTCATTCAAAAGATACGCAATGTCAATATTAATGTGTCAAAATAAATAGCACGCTCCACTCAAAATCATTTTTTAAGAATATTTTTATGGTCACTTTAAGTATTCAAAAAAAAATCCCGCTGCCGATTTCGATAAAACTTGTCTTGAATAATCTGACAAGTATGTACTTCCATTTCCAATTAGTCTCAACAGTGGAGGTTCTTGGCCCACTTTTTTCAATCCAAAGTCATGTTATTTGAATGTTTTGGGGAGTTTTGTATTATGTGGAGTGTCGTTTTATGGAGTTTACAGTATATTACATTCGACTGACACCTAATATCAATATTAATGTGTCACAGACAAGTATGTACTTCCACTTCCAATAAGTCTCAACAGTGGAAGGTCTTGGACCACTTTTTTCAAACCAAAGTCATGTTATTTGAATGTTTTGGGGAGTTTGACGTTATGTGGAGTGTCATTACATGGAGTTTGCATTGTGGCACATTTGAGAGACACGCAATATCAATAAAATCTGTCAAAATAAATATCACGCTCCTGGCAATATAATTTTTTAAGAATATTTTTATAGTAACTTCAAGTGACTATAAAAAAAAAATCCCGGTGCAGATTTCGGTAATACTTGTCTCGGATAATCTGATAAGTGTGTTCTTCCATTTCCAATAAGTCTCAATAGTGGAGGTTCTTGGACCAAGTTCCATACAATTTTGCCCACTGTCATTTCATTTCATTTCATTTATTTCTGAACAATATACATTGCATTGAAATATAAAATTGGCAACATAAAATGAAATGAAATGAAAACTACGAAGGTTCATTGTGTCGAAGGTAGATTTTATAGGAAACCAAAATATTAGCGAACTAGCAGCCCGCCCAGCGGTTTCACCCGCCGCTAACAATTTCCCCCCGGGAATAAGACAGTTAAATATAGCCTATGTTCATCAGGGATAATGTAGGATTCCAAAATCTTGACTTGAATTTGAAACAAATATCGTTTTCAGATGGTGGTGGCGTAAGGTTACATGCCGTGTGATTAACCTGCCCAGCCCCATTGCAGTGCCTTTATTTATTTATTTTTATCCCGCCCGAGCCGGTTTTCTATTAGGTCATAAAAAAATTGTAATAAAAAAAAATTGTGTGATACAAATTTCTTCTTTTAGAATGACGGTTCATGACGTCAATAAGTGATAATACTATCCTACATTGAATAAAGAATTTCAATGTCAATTAACGGTAAAAGAATTGAAATCGGTTCAGTAGTTTCGGAGCCTATTCAATTCAAACAAACAATAAAAAAATCCTGTTTCTAATATTAGTGTAAATTATATTATTATTATTTAAGTGTGATGACGGCTAAGAATAGCATCACCCGATTTCTTTCCTGTGGGAGTCTTAGGAGGCGACTTAGGGACTTGAGGGTGTGTATTGCAATTTTAGGCGATGGGCTGACAACCTGTCACTATGGCGATACACAATTTTCCGAATTACCCTCAAACATATGTCAGACGTGGCGTGAATGTCCGTTTTTGCGGCCGTTTACGCCCCGCCTACCCCGCAAGGGATAATAGGCGTGATATGTGTATGTATGTATTATTTTGGTGTAGATTTTTTTAATGCATTATTTAATGTTTTTTGTCGTCTTTTTTTATACCTAGTAAGGGAAAGTGTGCATGAAAAAATACTGATAGGGTGCATGAAACATAAAACTGGACAACTTTCCCCTAGAAACATATGTCAGGAAACGCCAAAAAAATTACCTTCCATACAAAATCACAATCAGCTGACTGCATTCACTATGGGAAGTCAGTTTTTTTACGTTTCCTGAAATATGATCCTAGGGGAAAGTTGTTCAGTTTCATGGTCTGCATGTACCCTATCAGTATTCGGAGGGCTATCCCTTATACCCTTTAATACAGTAATGATTAAATGTAATCATTACACTGGTACGAATAATGTGGCGTAGTTTGTAAATTTTTAAATGAAAAAGTAGTTATTGTGGCATAACTATAATAGTTAGACATATAGTATCGTGGACATTATTATAGATATTAATGTCCTCTATAAAACTGTAGTACATCACTTTGCTCTATTGTCAATAATTTCCACAGCGTACCCGATATAAGATATTTTTTTGGTACATTTGTAAATTTTTAAACGAAAAAGTAGTTATTGTGGCTTAACTGTAATAGTTAGACATATGGTATCGCAGACATTACTATAGATATTGATGTACTCTATAAAACTGTAGTACATCACTTTGCTCTATTGTCAATAATTTCCACAGCGTACGCGATATAAGATATTTTTTTGGTATATTTTTCACACGTTGGGTTACATTATCGAAATTTTCACGCGGATCCCTATTTTTTTCTGGTATAAAATATAGCCTATGTTCATCAGGAATAATGTACGATTCTAATGGTGAAAGAATTTTTTAAATCGGGCCAGTAGTTTCGGAGCCTATTCGATTCAAACAAACAAACAAACAAACAAACAAACAATCAAATCTTTCCTCTTTATAATATTAGTGTAGATGAATTACTTACCTACTGTAAGCCTAAATGTCAGATTTAAAATAATAAACAAAGTAGATGTTAAATTACAATTATTTGCTCAACAACAGGTCAAAATCCACTACGTTGAAATGTCTTTCTGATAACTTTGATTATGTTTACTATTATTTACCTTTGGAATGTGTCTAGTGTTGACTTGATAATGTATTTGCTGAGGTTCAAGTATACAAGGTGTAATGGGCAGCCCTCAGAATAATAATAAAGTGCAGTTGGACCATGAAACTGACCATTTTTCCCCTAAATACATATCAGAAAGATTAGTGGTTTTTTATTCACGGTAAAGGCAGTCAGCTGAGCGTAATTTTATATAGGAGTTAGTTTTTTGTCGTTTCCTGGCATATGTTCCTGACGGTGAAAACAGTTTCATGTGCTGCATGCACCTTTTTAGTATTAGGAGGACTCTCACCCCGTACATACATAGGTTAACTGGATGTTTTTTATTTGTCCTTTGCCATCATCATGATGCTTGAATTATGGGTAACAGCCCGCCCAGCGGTTACACCCGTTGATAACCGATTTTCCGCGAAAAAAAAACCTTTTTCCGACATGAATGAGACAAAGAACCTTTCTCTTGAATCACCCTATCTACTAAGAAAACCGCATCAAAATCCGTTGCGTACTTTTAAAGATCTAAGCATACATAGGGACACGGAAAGCTACTTCATTTTACACATATTATATATATTATATAATGTATGATTATTTTATAATCAAAACGGCCCCGAAAAATGGCGTTACTTGTTCGCGGCGTCTAAAACGTCTCTTGTAATATCCTGTTAAAAGGCTTATGAGAAATGCCCTTGGTGCCGGCTTAGAATAGTATCACCACATTTCATTCCCGCGGGAGTCATAAGAGGTGACTAAGGGACTAGAGGGGTTCATATGCATTACAATTTTAGGCGACTGGTTGACAACCTGCCACTATAATGATACACGATATTACTGTAATGGCCCTTAAAATTTGTCACACGTCTCGAAAGCGACCGTATCACTACATAGTATAAAATAAAGTCGCTTCCCGTTTGGTGTCTCCTTATATCTTTAGAATTACCCAACGGATTTTGATGCGGTTTTTTTTATTAGATAGAGTCACTTGAGAGGAAGGTTTATAAGTATAATTTATTCCGGGAAATTGTCACACTCTCATGGGAAAGCGGGTAGCCCAACTGGTAGGAAACTTTTGACACCCTTTTGACACCTTTAAGGAGAAAATTTCAAAAATGCTGAAACACGTATTTAATTATTTTAAGCTATGAGTCAAATCAGAAATTTTAAAACAGATCACATTTAAGATAAAAAACTTTCATACAAACTTTTAACCCTCTTTTCACCCATTAAAGGGTTAAAATTTCAAAAATTCTGAAATACGTGTTTAATTATTTTAAGTTATTAGTCTAATCACAAATTTTGAAACAGATCACATCCATTTAAAAAAACGAACTTTCATACAAACTTTTAACCCCCTTTTGACCCTATGAAGGGTTAAAATTTCAAATATGCTGAAACACGTGTTTAATTATTTTAAGTCCTAAGTCTAATCACTAATTTTGAAACGGATCACACTTAGGACATCGAACTTTCATACAAACTTTTAAGCCCCTGTTCATCCCTTGGGGGATTTTAAAAAACGGAATTTTATCTTTAATAGTTGCTTCATTACATAAAAAACTTCAAGTCCAAGTTTTAGCTCTCTAGCTTCAGTAGTTTAACATTTCTACTATCACGAAAACTGAGAAAAGTAATATTTTAGTTCCATAATACCATCATAGATGTCGCGGTTAGTTTTCAACGCACTATCGTGATGCGTTTTTTCAAAAACTGTAAAATTTGTATTTGTTGTTATAGCAGCAACAGAAATACAACATCTGTAAAAATTTCAACTGTCTAGGTTTAACGGTTCAGAAGATACAGCTTCGTAACTGTAGGATGGACGGACGGACAGACAGACGGACAGCCGAGCCTCAGTAATAGGGTTTTCGTTATTACCTTTTGGGTACTGAACTCTAAAAAATATTTTGAGATAATAAATACCTAAGTGTATATAATAGTAGCTGTAGGTAAGGATAAAAAATATATAATAAAAAACCTCCAATGTGAAAAAGGGTGTAAAATTTAAAGTGCATTTATGTAAAATATAATTGTCCACCCGTGCGAAGCCGGGACGGGCCGCTAGTTTTTTGATAAAGGTGTGATATGTGAATGTATTTAAACGAAATAATTTCCTTGTTGCAGAGAAATCAGTACAGTGCGAGGAGAGTGGTCGGTGTGTCTCGGCAAGCAGAGCGGCCGGCTGCCGTCGAAAGTGCATGACGCTTCACACACAGAGAAAAACTGCGAGAAGGTAAAGCTTTGGAAAAACTCGATCACACAAGCCTCACAGTCTTCAACCGCAAAAAATCTGTAAACTAGTTGAGGTGCGCGGGTCGGGGGCGGGGTTATGTGTGCTTGCTATTGGTCAGTGGTCGTGTCATCAAATAAATGATCACTAACTAACCAATAGGAATAAAGGACTGATGTGTTGCCAGAAAGTGCCCTTAGGCCCGTATTTTAGAACACATCTCAAGCGCTGATCTAGACTTAAAACTAGTTTTAAGTAGAGTTTTGATTTTAGAACGTTGCTTGAGACAAGATTCAATATTCAAAACTCACCTGAGTAAAATCTTATTACAAAAGCATTTTCAAGTAACAATCCTAACTCAAGTCGCGATTTTTACCGATTTGATCATCGTTTACGTAAGTTAGGTCGATACCTGACTAAAGAAGAAATTTGAAGGCTTTGGAGGTTATGTTGATACGTTTGTTTGGAGTTTAGAGGTGATATTTTTTAAATAGAAATCGCCATAAAATCAAGAAATTAGTGTGCCGTCTATCAGGGCTGGTCATTGCTCATAGTTGAACCCTAATTTAATAGTTATGGAGACATACATAGATACAAGTCCAATAACCACCCAAACCTTAGACCCTGTGAATGTAGGTGTTTCTGTCGACAGTAGGAAACTTCCGTCCAACTCGAGACTGTTAGGCAATGGCGAATGGAGAGCCACATATGCGTGAACGTTTCGTAGACTTTTCTTCTTCACATACTGTTAGTTTTGACGAATGATTAAGATGCGTCTATTCCAAGTTTGGACACGTCTTTAAAAATTTTTACTCACTAAGAGACTTATCGTATAAATGAAAATAAGAATGGAAAAATTTTAGCGTCGGCCGGGACTTAAAATAACATTAGATGTCGCTTGTACGTCGCTTCGAGACGAGTATCAAAATTTTGGAAATTTGGATGTGTTCGGTCGAGGAACCAGTAGCTCAGTAGGCAGAGCGATGGGACGGTACTCTACAGGCTCCAGGTTTAAGCCGACGCTAACATTCTTCAATTTCTTATTTCACAAAGACACTTAAGTCTTCGTCCCCGACCCTATTAATTTCTTAGCCCCGTATTTTGTTACAGAACATCAAAATTTTGCAGTAACAGGCATCGCAAGTTGCTGCCGCTGCGGCCGACGTGACTGGCGCGCGCCGCGGGTCCCGCCCGCCGCATGCGTCCACGCGAACACGCCCCGCGCGACTCACGCCCGGACAAGTTTCACTAGCAGAGGTGAGGGGCTGGCCCACAGATAAATACCCTACACAGGGTTATTTTTTTATCCACCCGAAAATTTTAAAGGGTGATTCTAGTCATGATTCTGAACCACTTTTATAATGGGGTCACCAGCAAAATCGCAAAAAGGAAACAGCTGTATTTTTTTTCGCGATTTCGCAGGTGCCCCATAATAAAAGTTGTTCAGAGTTATGAGTAAAATCGCCCTGTAAATTTTCCGGAGTGAATAAAAAATAACCCTGTATAGTGTTCCCCAGATCTAACCAAGTCTCAAGATATCGGACGACTTTTGGAGCAGAAACCAACGCTTCGACCACTAGACCACAGAGGCGTTTAGACGAGAGAATCCTAGTTATGAATGAACATTAAACATTCTTCCAACTTGGCTCTAGTTAGCAAAGAAATGATACTAAAGGTTAGCGCATATCAGCATACATATGCGCACACAACGATACTCGAGTTCAATTTGCCCAAACGCTTATCAACGATTATAAATTATTAACAAAAGTACATTTTCTTTTTCAGGTCCTACGTCAAAAATCAACCACCATACGCAACCGGAATAATTTAGTTATTATAAATAAAAAAACAAAAAAAAACACATAATTTATTGAATAGTGTGAACTAGCAACAGTCATCATGGGGTCAGTGAATGTGAACCGCAATGTTGCGGACGCTTTCTATCGCTACAAGATGCCCAGGATCTGCGCCAAGGTGGAGGGCAAGGGCAACGGCATCAAGACCGTCATCGTCAACATGATTGAAGTCGCCAAGGCTTTGGGGAGGCCGCCTACGTGTAAGTACTCTCCAAGCTACGTAGTTGTAGCACAAAGGTTACGAGCGCTACGTCGTAGACGAGGCTTGAGGCAAGGGCAACGGCATCAAGACCGTCATCGTCAACATGATTGAAGTCGCCAAGGCTTTGGGGAGGCCGCCTACGTGTAAGTACTCTCCAAGCTACGTAGTTGTAGCACAAAGGTTACGAGCGCTACGTCGTAGACGAGGCTTCAGGCAAGGGCAACGGCATCAAGACCGTCATCGTCAACATGATTGAAGTCGCCAAGGCTTTGGGAAGGCCGCCTACGTGTAAGTACTCTCCAAGCTACGTAGTTGTAGCACAAAGGTTACGAGCGCTACGTCGTAGACGAGGCTTCAGGCAAGGGCAACGGCATCAAGACCGTCATCGTCAACATGATTGAAGTCGCCAAGGCTTTGGGGAGGCCGCCTACGTGTAAGTACTCTCCAAGCTACGTATTCTACGTAATTGTAGCACAAAGGTTACGAGCGCTACGTCGTAGACGAGGCTTGAGGCAAGGGCAACGGCATCAAGACCGTCATCGTCAACATGATTGAAGTAGCCAAGGCTTTGGGAAGGCCGCCTACGTGTAAGTACTCTCCAAGCTACGTAATTGTAGTGCAATGGTTACGAGCGCTACGTCGTAGACGAGGCTTGAGGTAAGGGCAACGGCATCAAGACCGTCATCGTCAACATGATTGAAGTCGCCAAGGCTTTGGGAAGGCCGCCTACGTGTAAGTACTCTCCAAGCTACGTAATTGTAGTGCAATGGTTACGAGCGCTACGTCGTAGACGAGGCTTGAGGCAAGGGCAACGGCATCAAGACCGTCATCGTCAACATGATTGAAGTCGCCAAGGCTTTGGGGAGGCCGCCTACGTGTAAGTACTCTCCAAGCTACGTAGTTGTAGCACAAAGGTTACGAGCGCTACGTCGTAGACGAGGCCTGAGGCAAGGGCAACGGCATCAAGACCGTCATCGTCAACATGATTGAAGTCGCCAAGGCTTTGGGAAGGCCGCCTACGTGTAAGTACTCTCTAAGCTACGTTATTGTAGCGCAATGGTTACGAGCGCTACGTCGTAGACGAGGCCTGAGGCAAGGGCAACGGCATCAAGACCGTCATCGTCAACATGATTGAAGTCGCCAAGGCTTTGGGAAGGCCGCCTACGTGTAAGTACTCTCCAAGCTACGTAGTTGTAGCACAAAGGTTACGAGCGCTACGTCGTAGACGAGGCTTGAGGCAAGGGCAACGGCATCAAGACCGTCATCGTCAACATGATTGAAGTCGCCAAGGCTTTGGGAAGGCCGCCTACGTGTAAGTACTCTCCAAGCTACGTAGTTGTAGCACAAAGGTTACGAGCGCTACGTCGTAGACGAGGCTTGAGGCAAGGGCAACGGCATCAAGACCGTCATCGTCAACATGATTGAAGTCGCCAAGGCTTTGGGAAGGCCGCCTACGTGTAAGTACTCTCCAAGCTACGTAGTTGTAGCACAAAGGTTACGAGCGCTACGTCGTAGACGAGGCTTGAGGCAAGGGCAACGGCATCAAGATCGTCATCGTCAACATGATTGAAGTCGCCAAGGCTTTGGGGAGACCGCCTACGTGTAAGTACTCTCCAAGCTACGTAATTGTAGCACAAAGGCTACGAGCGCTACGTCGTAGACGAGTCTTGAAACGCGGTATTGACTTCACGATGACAGTATATAGCGCGGGAAAAGATTATGTCCGATCCGTCCTTTCCAGAACAACCCATAAGCCTAATCGCTGATTGTTTGAACAACCACACAAACTTTTCCGGGTGAGCTTCTGCGCCCCACCAACTAGTCGGGTGAAGATTTCAAAGCCCCGGGGCTAAAAGTGCAGAGTTGTCCAGTAAAAAAGAAATATTAGCGCGTTGGAGCGACTTCTTGCAATAGTTTAGTGATCAAGTTTAGCCTGGTTGTGAGTTTAAACTATCCAAGCTACGGGTGCTACGATTGCTACGCCGTAGCTAAAATGTGGTATTGACTTGTTAACTCACAAAATATTTATAGTCATGCCTTCTTTTCTGTACAAATATATTATTCTATTATTTCAGACCCGACGAAGTACTTCGGATGCGAGTTGGGTGCTCAGACTCAGTTCGACTTTAAGAACGAGCGCTTCATCGTCAACGGCTCGCACGACTCCGCCAAATTGCAGGACTTGCTTGACGGGTGAGTGTATACTTTCATAGTGCCACTTTTTTAATTTTATGATTTTAAAGTAGATTTTATGGCCATAATATAATATAAGTGAAGTCGTAAGAGGCGACAAAGGGACTCGAGGGTGTGTATTGCAATCTGCCGTGTGATGCCGGCTTGGAATAGCATCACCCCATTTCTTACCCTTGGGGAGTCGTAAGAGGCGACAAAGGGACGCGAGGGTGTGTATTGCAATTTTAGGTGAGGGGCTGACTACCTATCACTATGACGATGCACAATTTTCCGTATGACCCTCAAATATTTGTCCGACGTGGCGTAAATGTCCGTTTTTCGGCCGTTTGCGCTCTGCCTACCCCGCAAGGGATATAGGCGTGATGTGTGTGTATGTGTATGTATGTAATATAAGTATATATTTGAGGAGGCACCTTTCATATGCTTGAGTGAGTCATTCATATCATGGGTCAATTCACGACTCTATGAACCCTGGTTTTAGTGTTTTAAACACTTGGTGAGAATCTGGCGAAATTGTTTGACCACTATCTTGGTGAATACAAAATTTTTAAAACACTTCCCGTGTTAGGTATACAGTTGAGTGCGGGCAGGATTTAAACCTGCGGCTTTCGCAATTTCTTGGTTTTCGTAAACAGCATCTGAGAACGACGGCTGATCGTGTCGTCCGTGGAACAAAATGTACTTTCTTGTGGACAATAAAATTTAATGATATATGTAATGTGTCAAAGCGATGTGTAGTGACATCTAGCAAAAGTACCAAGAAACAGCTAGAACTTGGGTTGATAGAATGGTGGAACGGTACTCCACTGGGCCGGGATCAAGTCCCGGCCGTATTCGAACATCTTAGTTTTCCTATTTTCATTTATAGTGTAAAAATCCTATATAATGATTACGGTCTGTACAGATTTATCCGCAAGTTCGTCCTGTGCCCGGAATGCGACAACCCTGAAACCGATCTGATCGTGTCCACCAAGAGGAACACCATCAGCCAGGGCTGCAAGGCGTGCGGCTACCACGGAGTACTGGAGTTCAACCATAAACTGAACACCTTCATACTGAAGAACCCGCCTACTATTGATCCTAGCATTCAGGTAAGAAGTCTAAGAATTAAAAAATGAAGAAGAGATTCGTCCATGATCCATCGCCAAGTTAATCGTTCCACGTTAACAAAATAAGCTTCAGTATTTGTATTTCAATCTCTGCTCGGATTTTCGATAATTTACGTTTTTATCGAGTTATGAATTTTTAACTAACGAGGGCAGCACATTGCATGTAGGAGAGTCTTAATAAAACAATGTAATGTAAACAATGTAATATGTAAGCTCGTAAATCGCAAAGCATCAATTTTCGATCTACTCTCATTTCACTATCAGTGACTGACATAATTTGCACGATAACATTCCACTGCTGGACATGGGCCTCCCCCTATTGAGGGGTATTGCCATACTAACCACGCTTGGCAAGTGGATTGACGAGCGCAGTTCAAGATGTTGCAATCACAAGTGACGCTGCTACCCATTCCCTGTATGAATTTATCCCTTAGTGTCTTTTAACGCCACCCACGAGTAGAATTGGTATAATGCTATTCTAAGCCAGCATCACACGGCACTCTTTGTTGACCACGTAAATTTCCAAACCCTTTTTAATTACTGGAAGCCAAAAGGAAAAGCGTTATTTTTAGCTAGCCTTTAAAGAGTGGTTAGTACACTCTCTATTCTATTGTATTCCTCATCAAATGTATATTTTTTCTCCAGGGCACGTCTCTGACGGAAGGTTCCCGCGGGAAGCGCTCCAAACGCTCCGGCCCAACCGCCGCCAACGGCAACCACGATGGAGAGAACGAAGCCAAGAATGTAAGTACTTATTTAGGGCTCCGTCTTTCTTACTCTTTTGCATTGTAATCCAAGCAATACTCAACTCCAAATCTATTGCCACTATGCCAACGCCAACTGACATTATCGACATTCAAATATGATGCTTTCAACTAGAAAAATTCTTGCCTTAATTACTTGACTCATCATTTGTTGCGTTGACATCAGAAGTGGGATACGTTCTTATTAATTGGCGACCCTGCCAAACGCTTTACTCTAAATAATAAAGCTATTATCCGTTGCTAAAAACTAGAAGGTATTTTAGGGATAATACATAGGCATCAAGATACATTTTCTAAATTCAGCAAATGCAGCCCAGATAGAAGAGGCATCGCCACTAGTGATGGCGAAAGTCGCAGGTTCAAATCCTGCCCGCGGTAGAAAATGTAGAAAGTATTCTAAAATGTTGTAACTAACATGGAAAGTGTTATAATAGTTTGGTGTTCAATTCAATACAAAAACTTTTCTTATTTTTTAATACATTACCATATTTTCAGGAGAGTGAACCGGCCACCCCAACCACTCCAGCCCCCAAGAGCAAGAAGGAGAGAGCCAAGCAGGACGATGACGATGACGACGGCAACTGGACTGTTGATGTCTCTGAAGCAGCCGTGCGCGCGAGAATGCAAGGTATTTGCAAAAATATAATTCGAGCCTCGATTCAATCCAGTTTTTTAGATAAGCATTAATTGACTGTTGTGATTTTTCAATTGGTCACCTCCCTTTAAATTGAATTGTTTAAGTAATATTTAAGTTTAATAGGGTGATTGACCCAGATTCCCAGATACTTCAGTATAAATGACAAAGTAATTTTTGTCCTTTTGTTTAGCCAATTTCAGCATAAATTAAATGATGTTTTTTTGCAAATTGACAGCATAGTGATACCAATTTTGAGTTAGTCTATGTACAGTCGGTTGTAGCACATAAGGTACCAGGGGTACTCCGAAAGAACTGAATTATTTTTGTCCCCAGCAATATTTTTTTCTTGACATGAATATGTATCAGTAGAAAATGAGTTCTTTTATGAGAATAAGTTTAAATTTTTACTTTGTTTTAACTGGGGATAAAAATAATTCAGTTTATTTGGAGTACCCCTGGTACTACAACCGACTGTACGTCAAATGCCAGTAGAAATTCTTCTTTAAGTTTGTTTTATTTTCAAGATTTAACGGAGGGCGCTAAGAGCATGACCCTGACCGAGGACAGCGAGAAGAACGAGAAGCAGCGCATGGATTTGTTCTACGCGTACCTGAAGGCGCGCGCCGCCGCCAACGACGCCGATGGGGCCAAGAGCGCCAATGAGATACTGCATGAGGCTGAACGGTATGTACTTGATCATTTTGACTGGCCCGATGGCTAAGTGGATATTACCCTTGCCACGCAAAGTGTTCGATTCCCACAGGACACAAATATTTGTAAATTTTCTATGTATAATACGAAATAAACAAAATTAATTAGTTTTTGTATCAGTTGTTCTATAGTACAAACTTTTATTGCAATTAAACTTTATTAGATACGAAACCACTTTTTCCAGAGAACATAGGTCGATGTCGACTTACGTTCCTTGGGGAAATTTATTCCTTATTTTTTTTTTTTTTTCGTGTGGGACACTGAGTCGTACATCGACCCGAAGAACCCTGGTGTCAGAGTTTTTCAACCGCTTACTACTAGTAGTAGGCCTCTGACATGGTTGTGTAACGACCGCCGTCTAAGTAATCATAGACAGCAACCGGGACCGACGGCTTAACGTGCCCTCCGAAGCACGGAACCGATTATTTTTCAGACAATCAGGTGGTTCACCCTGAAATGTCCTAACCAGACCGGGAACTAATTCACAAAATGATGAATATCAACTTTGTGAGTGTCCCACCGTGAATCGAACCCGGAACCTTTGCGTCGCAGGCAGTCGCACTACCGCTGCGCCACATCGGTCGACATTCCTTATTACCAGCCCGTCTTGAGTTTTCGCTATCAGTCACTAGTAAAATTTCACCCTATATTTGGAGTGTGTTCGTAGAACATTTGGTGTGTGTTTGTAGTATATTTGGAGTGTGTTTGTAGTATATTTGGAGTGTGTTCGTAGAACATTTGGTGTGTATTTGTAGTATATTTGGAGTGTGTTTGGAGAATATTTGGAGTGTGTTTGAAGTATATTTGGAGTGTGTTTGTAGTATATTTGGAGTGTGTTAGTAGTATATTTGGAGTGTTTGTAGTATATTTGAAGTATGTTTGTACTACAAACTTTGTAGTATATTTGGAGTATGTTTGAAGTATATTTGGAGTGTGTTTGTAGTATATTTGGCGTGTGTTTGTAGTATATTTGGAGTGTGTTTGTAGTATATTTGGAGTGTGTTTGTAGTATATTTGGAGTATGTTTGAAGTATATTTGGAGTGTTACTGTTATACAGATGAGTGCCCAGAAAACAAAAGAACTTATGAGAATGTGCAGTTCTAAATCTCTCTTGTTTGCAGACATGATCTGACCGTCTAGTATTCTCCACATAAGAAGGATCAAATGGTGTGAGCAGATGTTTTTTTACAACAGTTTCCAGGATGAATAACTGGCGTACAGAGAGTATACCACATTTATCTAAAAGTTCTGCTGTAGGGAAGTGGAAGGGGCGGAAAGTAGCTACTTTTAGTACAGCCCTTTGTGCTCTTTCTAAGGAAATAATGGTGGTTTTATTGGATCCACCCCAAGAGGTGATACAATAAAGCAGCAGAGACTGACAGAGTGCCTGATAAACTGATTTTAATAAACTTGGAGTAGCCGCGTGCCTTAAATTTTTAAAAACTTAGATAAGTTTTCGTACTCTTCCTGTAAGGATCTTTATATGCGCTTGAAAGTTGAGATGGTTATCTATAGTGACACCTAAGTATTTAATTATATTGGTACGTTCTAATTTAGGGCAACTACAAAGAACATCTTGTTGGAAAATACAATTGTGTGCTTGTATGTTGTAGGTATTCATTGGCGGCTGAGAAGTAACTTTATAGGAATACGTCATGTACTTTGTTTTGTCGGTGTTTAGAGTCAAAACATTTTCAATAAGCCATTGGTTGATCATATCAAATCCAGTTTGCGCTCGATTGAAAACTGTTTTCCAACATTTGTCACTAAAGACAAGTACAGTGTCATCGGCATATGAAATCAATTTACCATTTGGCAGTGGTAAAAGACAAAGATCGTTAATGTAGACGAGAAAGAGTATAGGTCCTAAAATGCTTCCTTGGGGTACTCCATATTCTATAGCAATTTCGTCACTTACTATGTCGTCAATTTTAACTCTCTGTGTCCTGTTAGTCAGATAGTCTTTGATTAGTTCAAGCTGTAGTCCCCGAATTCCTAATCTCTCCAGTTTGTCTAAAAGTATGGGGATTGAGACGGTATCGAAAGCTTTTGCCAGGTCTAGGAATATAGCCAAACACTTTTGTTGTGAGTCTAATTTTCTAGCTATGTAGTCAGTAAACTCGTGAACAGCTTTATCTGCTGACATTCCGGATCTAAACCCATATTGAGTTTGTGCCAGTAACTTATTGTCCTCTAAATACTTAACAAGCCTTTTCTGGATCAATCTTTCTAAGATTTTCGAAATAGAAGGCAATATGGCAATGGGACGATAATTATTGACTACACTTTTATCACCACTTTTGTGAATGGGCCGAATAATTGCTCTTTTCAAAGCATTTGGAAATATTCCTTGCGAAAAACAGAGGTTAAAAATGTAAGTCAAGTGCGGTATTAAAAAGTCTTTGAAAGTTTTCAAAAAAGAACACGATATTTTGTCAATGCCAGTAGCACAGTCATTTCTCAAACTCAAAATTATTTTCTTAATTTCTGCTTCGTCAGTATTAAGTAAAGTAAATGAGTGCAATTGGGAAGTCTGCGAATGGAACAGCGGTCGACTGCAAGTTTGTGTTTTCGCCTTCTCAGCTAATGTTTTACCTACACTAGCGAAGTAGGAATTCGCTATGTTTGCCGATTGTATGGCGTTTGCTGACTTAGCTATTAGAGCTTGAGCAGATGGCTTAGTGTTAGTCATGTTGGTTATATTTTTAATAGCTTGCCATAAGAGTTTTTTATTTTGGCCGGCTTTGTTTATTTTCTCCTTGTCATATTGTCGCTTTAGTTTTCTTAGTAGGCCGTTGCAAAAATTGCGGTAGCGGTAATAAGTACTTTTAAGAATCTGGTTATCTGGAGATTTTTTATGCTTTTTATGGAGTTGGTCACGGTTTCTGATACACCGTAATAGACCAGTAGTTATCCATGGCTTTATTATTTTATTGCGTCTTGTTACTATTACCGTTTTTGTGTTAGCATCAATAATTGTCATCAGAGAATGAATAAGAAAGTTCATAGCTAAATTTGCATCAGTCATGTTATAAATTGAGGACAAATCCAGCTTTTCAAGGTCGAGTGCTAAAGTGTCGTAATCGAGTTTTATGCGTTTAGATGTAATATTATGGGTCTTAGTATGATATTTTTGCATATTCAAAAGAACTGCATTATGATCGGTCAGAGTAGAAGTTAGTACTAAAGTTTTAATTGGGTAGCTGGTTTTAGCTAAAACGTGATCTAAGCAGTTCTTTTCCCTAGTTGGAAGTAGGTGAGTAGGAAGAAGTCCATGAAACGCGGTAAAATTGAGATATTCAGATGAATTTCGGTCTATATTTCCATTTTTTATGTCAATATTTATATCACCGATTACAAATATATTTTTAAATGACTTTATTGATAATAATACGTTATTGAGTGACTGTAAGAAGTTGTTAATATTTTTGTATGATGGCGATCGATATAATCCAACTAGGGCCGTGTCATTTCCTATTTTCGCGAGTAGGCAGTTTCCGTCTACCATATTGGGTTCCTCAATTGTAAGATGTGTAAGCTTATTTGTTATGTATATAACAACACCATCATTTTGTAATGTATTTGTTTTTGTAGTATTATACGAGCTGTAACCTGGTAACTGTGGAATATATTGTGGTGTAGTGATTCTACATTCTGTTAACACAATAACATCAATTTCTTTATTGATTTGCTTTAACAACATTAATAGAGCAGTAAAATTGCAATTGATACTCCGAATATTTTGCGTTATTATTTTTAAGCTACGGTCACAGTTGGTTAGTATTTCTGAGCACTTGTCTGTGTCGCAAGTAAGTGATTCATACTCACACGTGGAATCAATGTCTCTACCTATGTCCTCACTTATATTACCCATGCTAGTGCTGGCTAAACGACGGAGAAGCGGCGCTCTAGGCGCCTTCATAATCTATGGAATTAAGGTGTCTCAATTCAGCGCTTTTTCTTGCAGGGCAGTTGTCATCTCCAGTTTTGTGGTCGCTGGGCTTATTAAAGCGCTGGCAAGTTGCACATTTCTCTGGTTGGTCCTTTTTCGTGCATTCCTTGATGTTGTGTCCTGTAGAGCCACAGTGACCGCAAGTGGTATTTGTATCCTTGCAGAATTTTGCAGAATGTCCAAATTGCTGGCAGTTATAGCATCTAGTAATTAGGGTGAAGTCCTTCACAGGGCAGGAGGTCCAATTAATAAAAACACGCCCTTGCTGTATAAGCAGTTTTCTTATTTGCGCTGTGACTTCTAAAATAAAGTTGCAGGATGCGGTGTCTTTCCTCCCGGATTTGTGGCTTAGCTTGATAGAACTCATTGTGATTTCTTTGGACAAACTAGGTTGCTTATCAGCAATATTTTGTTCAAAAATGCAGTCCTTGAGTTCATTCTCAGTTGTAGTTGACGGCACACCTAGCAGAATGATTTTGGGCCGTTTCTTGGTAGGCTCTTCAAGTGTCAGTCCTGAAGTTTTGAGTATCTCGGATTTCTTTAACTTCTCTAGGTCATCTTTTCCGTTAGTGCTTATTATGACACCTCCGTTTTTAGTTTTTCTTACTCCACGAATGTGCAGTTTTAGTTCTTCCGGCTTGATCAGAGTCTGGACTAATTTCTTAGTATCTTCACTTGATTGGTCTTTACTCGGAGGGAAGATAGCAATGCTGTTTGTGGTTGATGGGCGAACAGTTGTGGTGCTTCCAGTGTCAGCAATATGGGCACTCGGCAAAACACTGCCGTGACGCTGACCCCACTTGTGGCCATTGTGGGTCCTTGGGACATCCTATGAAGGATTGCATTGCAAAGGCACAACCAGCAAAATGCGCAACATGCACACGCTTTAAAAAGCCAAGCAATCACAAGACAGGGGATGAAAAATGTCCCGCGAGAAAAATTGCCGAGGACCGATACTTGCGCTCTACCGATTATGCCTAAAGAAAAGTGTATGGACCAGTCTGATTATTATAGGAAATTGTATGTGACCATTGTAGCATGATTCGTAACTTCTACGTTTTGTTGTTTGACATAGTTTTAAGTTGCGTTAATTTGAAAAATAAGCAAAAAATCCGATTTGGTATTTTATTTTTGTCGCGTCCAAAGATATGCTGTATTTGCAATAATGTAATGATAAACTAGGACACGTTCATACATCAATAATATTGGCAATATTGCACGCAAAATGATTATTTAAATTTGCACTAGTACGTAATTAGTTATAGATTTAAATATTGTATAGTTTATTTAAGTTTATTTGTTTTGTATAGTATAGTATTTTTAATTATAATATTATAGTAATGTCGGCTATACATTTACCTGAGATACAGGAATTCACATTCTTAGTTCAGGAAATGGACAAGCCACATTACTATTTTGTATAAGTTTACCTATTTGTAATTATGTTTATTAATAAAAAATTATCTTATCTTATCTTATCTTATCTTATCTTACTTCTTATTTTGACCGTATCTGCATAAGAAGGCGAGGTGGATGAAGAAGGCTTGGGTTGGGTAGTCTCTTTAATACATTCCTTCAATTCACTTAAACGCTCAGTAACTTCTTCCTTTTCTAAGGAGGCCTCAAGTGCTACAAAGTTAGTCATTGCTTTTTGTTTAGCTGCTTGGTATTCTATTAAGATATGACCGGTCTCAAGGGTAATTTTGCGGCAGTAATGGTGAATTTTATTTTTTTGATCCACGTTGAGCTTGCTTTCTGATGTGATTGCGCAGATTTCGGTTAGGTGCTGGTCAATAGATGACATCCATTTCTGTACATGGTCTGTCCTTACCAGTCCTGTAGGTGGCATACCCTCCTCCTGCCGAGGCTGAAGCGGAGACGCAGGCGTTGTTGGCGGCGTTCGCTGAGTCGTATTGCTGCGGCTAGCAAAAGGACTTTCCATACCAGATCTTTGTGGTCCTACAGGATCCCCCATCGTGATTAATTAGTTCTTCAACTCATGCACCAAAAACATAGGCAACACTTTTATACACGCAACATTTAAATTATTACATCACTCGTGATAGGTACGTGACTTTACTGCTTAATCGGATCTAGGGCACGAATTTTTGCGCGCGATTATAATGATTTATTAATTATCCGAAACACGTCTGCTTACTGTAGCTGCAGAATCCATACCAGAGCATATTTGGAGAATAGCAGAATCTCATAGCAGAGTATATTTGGAGAGTGTTTGTAGTATATTTGGGGTGGGTTGGTGGCATATGTGGGATGGGTTAGTGAAGTGGGATGACGTGGTATATTCGGGGAGGGTTAGACCTGAAAGCATCACAAGTAAAAACGTATGCTGTATTGATGTCCTGTATTTTATTGTATTCCAGTCTGGAAGTAAAATCCAAAGCCCCGCTGGTGATATTCGAGATCCTCGTGCGGCCAAACTCGATCGCCAACGACGTGAAGAAGTACCGCGGGCTGCTGCTGCGCTTCACCCGCGCCGACACCCGCGCGCAGCGGGCCGCGCTGCACGCGCTCACTGCTCTGTGCGCCGACCACGCCACGCTGCTGCCCAAGGTCCCCGCCATACTAAAGGTATGTATGTGAGACATGTCAAAAATAACAATAATACATGAAACTGTATTGAAACGTCGGGACACAGGTAAATTACTAATATTTACCTAAATCACACCTCGGACACTGGCGCTCAAATGTATGAATCAAACGCGTTACTACGCACACAGTCTAAGCTCGCGTAGGTGAACGCGGACCATGCTTGTGTGTGTGAGACAACATGTCAGGGTTGCCGCCATTTTGCGTTCGCGAATCGGGAATGCAATGTGCGGCAGTATGAAATGACCTTCGTCGTCGCGTCCTTGCTAGCCGGTGTCTGAGCGTCCTCCGAGCGCGGGTGGGCGGCGCTTGTAGGGGGAGGCAGGGAGTGACCATACTGTACGCTAGTACTATTAATTATACTTTGCCTAAATACTATAGACCCGGTCTAATACTTCAAATGAATCTTTGTAGGCTCTGGAAACTTCATACAAATTTCTTGCGAAATGTTTCAACATACATATATCACGCCTGTATCCCTTGCGGGGTAGGCAAATCGTAAACGGTCGCAAACCACATTAACGCCAAGTCTGACAAACACTGCCGTGTGATGCCGGCTTAGAGTAGCATCACCCCATTTCTTTCCCGTGGGTGTCGTAAAAGGCGAAGGGAGTCGAGGGTGTGTATTGCAATTTTAGGCGATGGGCTGATAATCTGTCACTACCTATGGCGATACACAATTTTCGGAATGACCTTCAAATGTTTGTCAGACGTGGCGTAAATGTCCGTTTTTTGCGGCCGTTTACGTTCTGCCTAGCCCGCAAGGGATAAAGGCGTAATATATGCATGTATGTATGTCTGACAAACATTTAAAGAGTCCTTCAGAAAGTTGTGTATCACCAAAGTGGCAAATTGTCAGTCCACCGCCTAAAATTGCAATACACATGTGACCCTCGATTCCCTCAGTCGCCTCTTACGACACCCACGGGAAAGAAATGGGGTGATGCTATTCTAAACCGACATCACATGGCTGTATCAAGTTGATTGCACGAAGGAATCAATCCCATTCAAATTGTTGTTATTAATGTGCTTAGTTTTTTTTCTTATTGACAGTTAGTGGACCGAACTTTGTCATGTGTCTTTTTGTGGCAATTTTTCAGTGTCACTTATATTATAAAGAGGAAGGAGTTGATTGTTTGTATGAATTGAACAGGCTCCGAAACTAATGGACCGTTTAAAAAAAACCATTAATATCGTACATTGTTCCTGATTAACAAAGGCTCTATAGGGAAAACCGTTAGCAGTGGGTGAAACCGCTGGGCAAGCCGCTAGTCCCTAATAAAGAGAGAACGCTTAGGACTAGCCAGGTTAACCTCACGGCATGTAACTAAGCATTCATCAGCAAAAGTAATGAGTTTCAATTTGCCCACAAATTCAAGATTCCCAAAACCTTTCTCCCACTAAAGAAAGGTCAGGTCAAAAGTACCCTAACCCGACGAGCATGTATCAGAAGGTTGATGCATGTTGAAGAAGCGAAAGAGGTGTGTCAGGTCAGGATCGTAGCAAATGCAAAGATGTAGTCTCTGCCTACCCCTCCGGAAATGAGGCGTAATTATATGTATGTATGTTTCTCCCACTAACTAAAATGAATGTTCTTTGGGGCTGTTACGTAATTTCACAAAATAACTAAAATGAATATTCTTTGGGGCTGTTATGTAATCTCAACAAATAACTAAAAGGTTTGTTTTTTGGGCTGTTACGTAAGTTCACCAAATAACTAAAATGAATGTTTTTGGGGCTGTTACGTAATTTCACCAAAAAACTAAAATGAATGTTCTTTCTCTCTCTGTTTACCTTCTGGTTGGCCGGTAGAGAATTCCGTCTGGCATTAGGCCCGCCTTTTGTACGATGTGCGATAAAGTATAAATAAATAATCTTAATTAAAATGAATGATCTTTGGGGCTGTTTCACGTAATTTCACCAAATAACTAAAATTAGTGTTCTTTGGGGTTGTTACACGTAATTTCATCAAATAACTCAAATTATTGTTCTGAGTGGGCTGTTCTTTGGGGCTGTTTCACGTGATTTCACCAAATAACTAAAATTAATGTTCTTTGGGGCTGTTACGTAATGTCACCGCTAAATCACTAATTTTATAACCCGGATTTCTTCCATTCCCAGCTGATATCACTTATTCTAAAAACCTTTTTTTTTTTCATTCCCAGTTGCTGTACGACCTCGACATCGTCGAAGAGAAGGCGATCCTGGAGTGGGCGTCGAAGCCTTCTAAGAAGTACGCGCCGAAGGAGGTGACGGCCGAGGTGCGGAAGCGCGCGCAGCCCTTCCTCGACTGGCTCACGGAGGCCGAGGAGGACAGCGACGAGGATGACGACGCAGGCAGCGCCGAGGATATCGAGGTGCGTGTGAATATACAACGTGTAAGGGACAGCCCTTCCTCGACTGGCTCACGGAGGCCGAGGAGGACAGCGACGAGGATGACGACGCAGGCAGCGCCGAGGATATCGAGGTGCGTGTGAATATACAACGTGTAAGGGACAGCCCTTCCTCGACTGGCTCACGGAGGCCGAGGAGGACAGCGACGAGGATGACGACGCAGGCAGCGCCGAGGATATCGAGGTGCGTGTGAATATACAACGTGTAAGGGACAGCCCTTCCTCGACTGGCTCACGGAGGCCGAGGAGGACAGCGACGAGGATGACGACGCAGGCAGCGCCGAGGATATCGAGGTGCGTGTGAATATACAACGTGTAAGGGACAGCCCTTCCTCGACTGGCTCACGGAGGCCGAGGAGGACAGCGACGAGGATGACGACGCAGGCAGCGCCGAGGATATCGAGGTGCGTGTGAATATACAACGTGTAAGGGACAGCCCTTCCTCGACTGGCTCACGGAGGCCGAGGAGGACAGCGACGAGGATGACGACGCAGGCAGCGCCGAGGATATCGAGGTGCGTGTGAATATACAACGTGTAAGGGACAGCCCTTCCTCGACTGGCTCACGGAGGCCGAGGAGGACAGCGACGAGGATGACGACGCAGGCAGCGCCGAGGATATCGAGGTGCGTGTGAATATACAACGTGTAAGGGACAGCCCTTCCTCGACTGGCTCACGGAGGCCGAGGAGGACAGCGACGAGGATGACGACGCAGGCAGCGCCGAGGATATCGAGGTGCGTGTGAATATACAACGTGTAAGGGACAGCCCTTCCTCGACTGGCTCACGGAGGCCGAGGAGGACAGCGACGAGGATGACGACGCAGGCAGCGCCGAGGATATCGAGGTGCGTGTGAATATACAACGTGTAAGGGACAGCCCTTCCTCGACTGGCTCACGGAGGCCGAGGAGGACAGCGACGAGGATGACGACGCAGGCAGCGCCGAGGATATCGAGGTGCGTGTGAATATACAACGTGTAAGGGACAGCCCTTCCTCGACTGGCTCACGGAGGCCGAGGAGGACAGCGACGAGGATGACGACGCAGGCAGCGCCGAGGATATCGAGGTGCGTGTGAATATACAACGTGTAAGGGACAGCCCTTCCTCGACTGGCTCACGGAGGCCGAGGAGGACAGCGACGAGGATGACGACGCAGGCAGCGCCGAGGATATCGAGGTGCGTGTGATAATAATAGCACCTTCACACAGTGTCAATATGGGCAGGGAAATAGTAAGGGAAGTGGGCAGCGGAACAGGTTACTCGCGCTGCTACTCGTCATGCCGCTGCCAATTCTCGTGCTCTCGCGAGTGTCGGCGCCTCGTGCGCGAGTCAAAAGAACTGCAACACGAACGCGTGTGAAATGTATTGCTATGTCGCTCACTCGTATTGGTGCGAGAAAGAGAATAACAGCAGTGTGTGAACACTCACGATGATACTTTCGCGGAAGTATTTCGAGCAATATTCGCGGTAGGGGCAGGAGCAGGTGCATGGGGTGAACGTGCTATAAGGAGCTAATAAGCCAACTAAACTTACAAAACTACTATCTTACTTACCAAACAACAGGCTAACTTATCCACCAACCAATCGATCTACCAACCAGCGAGCCAAAACAAACTCATCAATCTAAACAAACAACCAACTGACAGACCATGTTGTGTAAGAACTTAAGAAGTCATCGAGGTATGCAGGGTGTAATTTTACTAGTAACCAAAAGCGAAATCACAAAACAGGCTGGAGATTACGAACAACTAAGAAATGTGGTCCTCAAATACAAAATTGCCGATCAATTGGTTAGGGTTACTATGGACGCTTGAAATATTTTTGCTTTATTTCGACCTATGTTCCTTGGGGAAAGATGATTCTTATCATCAACCCGATCAGAGTTTTCTCTATCGGTCACTAGTAAAATTTCACCTCTTTCACTCCTAGGTGGCCCGTATAGTAACGTCAAAGACAAAATAAAAATGCCTTATGCTAATGGGTATCGGAATCACCCTAATGTATGTCCCGCGATTTTGTCTAGTTTCCGAGTTATTAAAATTTTTAATTTGTATTGGAAACATTCCACTTGCAAGTGTTTTTCTTTGTATATGAATCAATCTAGCTAGGTTTTCTTTTATCAAAAAACACTTTAAAAACCGAGAAAAGAAAACAATGCTTGGTCAACCAGCTACTGTGATTTAATGAGAAATATCTCCATTTCTCCAGATCGAGTACGACGACCGCGCCAAGGCCACGCCCATCAAGGCTCAGGTCGCCGCCCCCACGCCTGCCAAGAAGGACGACGACGATGGAGACATTGACGTCGACATCGACGCCATATAGACAACCCCCGACCCCCCCTACCCGCCCTCCCCCCACGACGACACATTGCAGTGGTCTCAGGTATTGGACTTAAGTGAAAACGCGTTAGTTCGGCAATAGAGAAAATCGTCACGCCTTCTACCATCATCATAGCCCTTATACCAAATAATTTGGGATCAGCGCAACCAAAAATTTGTATTCTGAAACGGTTATGATCGCGTCTCTTACAAACTGTCGCTGTAAGTCACATCGCTAGGGTATCATAATACATTGGCTATTATATTCAGATTGCTTACATTTACTAAGAAAACTATGTTTATTTATTGAAACAGCATAACAGCATGAATCTGGCAATCATATAACTGTGTACAAAATTATTCAATAATTTCACAATAATGTGAGTGTATGGCACAACTTATTCCAAAGATCAGCAAACAATATCGTCAATATAAGTACAGTGGTAGCGGGTATTGCCAAGCTAACGCGCTTTTACTATAGAGATCCGTGAGGTGACGTCTCATTGTTGCTCTTGATTCTGGCAACACTTTTACGTTTTTAACTATTTCTGTCATTTTCTTACTATCCAAAAAAAAATACGAAAGATTTCAAATTGATCATTTGCGGTGTTATTACCAAAAATAAACTAACCACTGTCAAGTTGTTTGACAACAACGTATCTTATGGAAAAATTATTGAGAGCGTCTTAATGCGCGTCTAACTTTTGTGTAATACCACGGTTTATCTTTTGTAAGCACTGTTTGTACTGTGACGGGTAATTCCTCAAATATGGAAAGGACATAAATTATACAACCAAAAGTTGCACAAATTTACAGATGCAACCTCTCTTTTGTTTATTTAGGAAAACGACAGGATTAAAAGTTGTTGCTAACATTACTTCATCTCATGGTTCAAAAATTTCAAACATTTTGTTAATTTCAATAAATGTTTATTGAACCCACCTCTCAAGGATTCCATACAAGATTACTTACGCTTACTTACACCATTACAAACTTCAATGTACATACATACATAAATAGTAAATATTGGCGTGTAGATATTAAATACCATATAACTCTTCCGCTGTCATAACGTGGTGAAAAAGAAATTATCTTTATGAAAATTGTTTATCTGATTTCTACGCCAGTTTCCTACATCTTTGATTTGATAAAATTATGAAAAAATTAACTTTTATTTGAGAAAACGTTGCTTTTTTTGTTTAATTTGCCTGTGGCACAAAACCTGCAAGTTCTCCTCAAATTTACTTATTTTTGTTTGTAATTTCGTAGTCGGCGCTAAAATAAATTCAAAACGGGGCTTTTATAAACAGAGGTGTTTAAACCCAAACTTGCCCCAACAACGCGTAGCCTCAATGTTTAGACTAAAATAAAATAAATGGTGTGTAGGTACGAGTATATTCCAAAACATCCCTCAGCTAGCAATAATCTCCCTCCCGCACTATCGCACTGGGCGCTTGTAGGACTGTATATGTATAACCCGATTACGTTCCTATATCATTTTTACGTCGGTTTTAATTTTATATTGAAAAATCATTTTTCATATATTTATTTATTGTTGGCCGCTTGTGACGACAAGCGGTAGTACGCCACATGCATTTGTATGAAATGTTTAAAATGAATAGAAAATGGTTTAGTATTTAAAAGTATGTAATTCGGCATTTGCCGTCGCGTGGTGCCGAGGGAAATATTAAATAAGCCATTTTGAGTTATTTAAAACAGTGAAATAATTGTAGTGTTTTTTCGGTCACAATCTAAAACTAATTAAAATTATTCATACGATAATTTTTGGAATAATTCTCGATGATGATAAGCTAGTGTACTCGGCACCATACGTCGATGTTTTTATATAATATGTGTATGTAATTTAGGTTAGTCTCCTCTTACTATTTACTATTATAATATAGAATACTTTGAAATTGCCATCTGACAATTTTATTAGATTTGTTTTGTATTCAATACATTTGGATTCTGATCTAATGGAAGTTCTTATTTTATCCAGCGATACACTCGTCATTTCACGTTTAAAAATGAGAGAAGGGATTCAAAAAACAGAAGTTTGTAAAAGGACATGTATGCAAAAATCACAAACGCATGATTTCAAGATGTGAAACGTCTAATTAATACAACTTTTGAACACAAATTGTTGTAACACTAAATTTAAAACTTTCGCGGTTGTTTACACTATTCATAATTATAATTTAAACAGGTTCTTACCGACGAATGGTTGTTTTTTAAAATGAATTAAAAATCAAAGACTATTTAGCTTCCTATATACAATTTTATTGACAAAATTAAATATAAAGTCACTATATACAAACGAGAGGTAGAGATCGCATCTCCTAAAAGTAAAATTAAATAATATTCTCAATATCTACATGCATTAATTGATTAGTAAAATATACAAATTACTTATTATAACTAGATTCCTTACTTAAAGTAAATGCGAGATTTTTATTAAGATTGCACTAGATTCACGAGACTTAATTGTAATAAATAAGTACAAATTATACAGTTGAGCGATATTGTATTGTAATTGAAGTGAAAAGTGTAAAAAAAAAAAACAAAGCAACAGATCTATCTGGGTAAGTACCTGCATTTTTTATGTTGTTTTCAGTCTCATTTTTTATTATGTACTTAATAGGTACTAATCTAAATTAGCAAATGCATAGCCCAAAAATAACTAAATATACAAACTGACCAGCAAACATCCTTCTGTTTACGTTTAGTAAATAACGGCCTTGTAGAGGGGTCAAGTCGCTCTGGTAAGTGCATACATTTTTTAAATTGGCCAGTCTAATCATGAGCCCTTAATGACGTTATAGAAGTTATGTTACAGACAATACTCGAGTTGATTTCATAAGTATATGTGTAAAAGAAATAACGAAATAGTTCAAGGGGTGAACAACGTCTGGACGCACAATCTACTCAATGAAACAAAACAACATTCCCGAGCAATAGTTCTAAAGAAAATGTATTAGCGTCGCCTGCATCTCATAAGAAATAAAAAGCTAATACAAAATAACTGTCGACAATTGACAGTTGTTCAGTGTTATGGTCTGGTTCATCTTTTGAAAAATATGCAATATTATTACATAAAGAAAAATATGTACTTTTAACAACTATTGCTTATCCAGTGCCAATAGTCTGCACTGCAGTGGAAGTACTATTCGGGGTGGCAACACTAAAAGACGTTATAAACACATTGACTATAGTGATGAGGAACACGCCTAGAACTGTCATATTGTTGATCTTGTCAGCTTTACAGATGTCCTTGTCGTCCTTCACGTTGTAGCGGCTGTTCATGATGAGGCCCACGCCCACGGCGATCTGGGGACAGAAATGGCAATGTTTTAGGGTCTATACAGGTGAAGCGGCCGCGCAGCAGCGACCCGGCAGCAAATTTCGGCGGCCGCGACCGGGCCGCAGAACGATTTATGTGGAGCGCCCGCGCCGCCGTCCGCCGCACGCGCGTTCTCCACAGATTCGGGACAAGTTCAGGACAAATGTGGGACTACATATGATATGTTAGATAAATAAAATACATGTATTTTGCTATTGATAAGTTGTTTGTATTTATTGTTTATACAAATTACGACCGATTTTGATACCATTTTAAACATTTTGTTGTAATTTTCTAAGTTAATTAGGTAGGTATATTATAAATATTATAATAAAAGGATTTCGTTAATCTAAAATAAAATTCCACTTCAAACAAATAAATTACAAGTAAATTAATACTTATGTAGGTATGTATGTACAGATGTAGGTACTATACTTTCATTCATTCTCTCTTCGATTAAACTAATGAAGAGTTCGGTATCGAACATATTGTCACACTATTCCGCGCAGCGACGCGTCCGCTCCACATGAACCGTTGCTACTGAGTGCATAGAAACTTGCAATGGCGGCGAGGCGCGGCGACCGAGTCGACAGTCGGCAGCGCGCGCGCGTCGCCGCACATAAATCGTTGCATACAGTTTCATAGAAACTGGCGAAAAGCGGCTGAGTCGAGGTTGCGCGGTCGCTCTACCTGTATCGAGCCTTACGAGTGACATTAGAAAAAGTAGGTTATTGAAATAACTAGAATACACAGCGTGACCAACAGATCTGTAAGGGCCGCCGCAGAGCAAGACCAGTTTTTGCGAGCGACACCTTGAGCACTTTTGAATAGAAATTTGAAAAGTAACTCTACCATAATTGAAATAAAGGTGACATAGGCTAGAATGACGGACGGCTCTCACTGTCACTTAGCAGAAACCGGCGGCGTTTGTCATTCTATGCAATGTCACCTTCATTTCAATTATGTACGGTTCTTTTTTGAATTTACATGAAAAGTGCTCGAGCTGTCGCTCGCAAATTAGTACGTTTGGTCTGCGGCAGCCCTAAGAAGACATTTTTTACTGATAACGTTGAAAAATCCTGAATCCTGTATATCTTAATATCACTATTTCCAAAATATGTTTTTTCAAAACGATATAAAGAAATGGCCCTAACATTGAACCTTGTTGTACACAACATCTTGCAAATTATTAAGACGCCATTTTCATAACACCATTGAGTACATTTCTTACGTCTTTTATCGATATACCCCACTGATCTCAATCTATGTGAAAATACTGATCAATTTTCGAAAATGTTGATGGTAAGCCTAGGTAAACGTAATCAAATGCGTTTGACAAGTCTAAAAAATCTTTCTCACCTGTAGTATAATACTAAGAGAGATAAACACCAAACTTGGGAAGTAGTAAGGATGACTTGTAGAAGATTCCAAGACGTAGCGCAGTTGATTGGCATTGGCAGAAAGCAGGGCGAGGTCCATCATCCCTTGCGCCAAGTTCTTCTTCTGCTGATAAGTGTTGACATCCGGGATCGACTAGAAATGTAAGTAAGTTGTTTTTAGTTACCTAAGTAAAACGTTAGTTTTTGCTTAAGGCGAGTGGTGCCGCAAAACTAGCGCCACTTCACGAATAAAATATCTTTTCATGCAAACGATACACCAAAATTTGCATAAGTAAAGTTTGCATGAAGAGATATGTTTTTTTTCGTGAAGTGGCGCTATGCTTGCGGCACCGCATAATCGCCTTTAGTAGTAACTCTGGATTCTAATGATATTCATAATATTATGGTCTAGTAACGTCTGCATTTTCTATTGCATTGTAAAACAAATTATTACTTCTGCTTGCATTATAAAGTAAGATGCAATTTTTTTTGTTTATCTACTTGGATATTTCGTCTCTTTTTTTATTAGTTGAATGAATTTTACACATTTATCAACTGCGCTCTCTTATCTACTGCTCTCTACTGCGCTTACTTACCCGCGCTCACTAACCCCGCTTTCAGTTGCCCACTGCGCCCACTTTGCCCACTGCGCCCACTTCGCCCGTTTCCACTTGCATTCAAAAGATGATCATTATTACTAATGATCGCACAAGTCTTTCTTCAACTCTGTGTCACTTAGCGAGACTAAATATTATAAAAAGAGGCTTACCCCAGGCATCATTGGTGAAATGGGCCGATCATGGTCGAACCCTGGTCCAAATCCATTCATGCCATCTGAAAAAAAAAAACAATAAATCAATAACCATTGATGATGCCTATTTTTTTTATCCAAATTGTAGCTACTAATGGTTTAAACTTTAAACAGTATACCATTTCAAGATTTAACAAAACAGTGATATTGAATTAACCTTTTCATAACTTGGTATAAAATGAGTTTATGATGTGTACTTTTAATTAATTTATGTAGACTTATATGCAATATAACTTGTTTGTTTTTAAAGTAGGTAAAAAACGCGATGAATAAAAATGTAATGGCAACCCTTATTGTGGGTAAGTATGCGCAATCGATAGGCATTTAGCCGAAGCCGAGATAATGCGATGATATGCACACGTAGCTCTCAATTCTTCTGCTGCCCTGTTACCTTCCCGCGCACGCATTATACTTATTGCTCGTCCAGGCTTCTTGGTTAGCCACTGCGCTCACTTAACCCTGCGCTCTCTCTCTCTTTTCGTGTGGGACACCGAGTTGTTCAACGACCCGATGAACCCTGATGTCAAGAGTTTTTCAACCGCCTACTACCACTAGTAGGCCTCTGACATAGTTGTGTTACGTCCGCCGTCTAAGTAATCATAGACGAATCATAGTAATCACTAAAGCACGAGCTTGCATACTGCGCCAACTTACCACGTAACAGGGAAATATGTACTTAACCTTCTGTCTTATCTTTCTGTCAATCTTACTGACTTTAAAATATACAGGGTGATAGGTAATGCGATACATTCCCTGGATGGGGAAGTAAGGGGGAGGGGGAGGTAATTTACGACATATTCTTCAATACAACTATGGGTCAGAATCAGAAATGATCATCAATGATTTTGCGAAATGTATGACGGACCATAGTTGCATTTATGGTACCCTGTTTTAAAATACTTCTCAGTTTCATTAGCCAATTGTCAAGGTACAATAATCTACAATTAATGGGTTTCAAAAAAAAAATATCTTTAAACAAAAGCAAATGAAAGGCCAGTCATACATTTTGCCAAAAGTACAAAAAAAATGAGTTATCCGACGCATTGTTCTATGGAAGAATATGTTGGAATGCGCCCTCTTTATTTTTATACCCTCCAGAATCCGAATTTTCCTTTCACCCGGTATAAGTAGGTATTTCATGCTTTTTTAGGGTGTGGATAAGAAGAAAGTTATAAGATGTTGTGCAGTAAAGTGCTTCATGTAGTATAACATGCGACCCAGGGAAAAAATAATGGGTTCTGAGAAATTATGTATCTCTTCCATGCATTTTTTCTTTTTTATGTACTTGTTTTTATTTTTGACAATATAGTGTCTTGTTGAATGGAAACGAAAACGAAAATAGTAGACATCAGTTAAAGAATGTATGTGGGAGAGCTGTGTTTTATTGTTATAGTTAACATGCACCCAGAAAATTCTATACACCATGATCTATACAAATCAAAATTAAGTTAGTTCACCTTCACATGCTACTGGCCTAACTTTGGGATAACCATTCTCTTAACTTACCTTAAATTAGCGCTGTCACTTTCCGTCAAATAGGTTTAGAAAAGGATAGAACATATTTACCTAAGTCCTGACATGTTTAAAAATGGCAATGGGTTGTTCGCCATTTATAGTCAAATTAGTGACCATTGTTTGAATGCTCGCGCATTTTGCGTCAAATTTTAAGACATGACAGGAGTTAGATACCTATCTCCTTTCCTTTTCAAAACCAATTTGACTGAAAGTGACAGCGCTAATTTAGGGTAAGTTAAGAGTGTTGTCACCCCGAATTTATTAAGGCTGACTAAAAATGCCGTGCATGTAAACAAATATTATATTCAGCTTTGAATACAGTGTGGTTCTTGATAAATTCACACTGCACAAGACGTTCTAAGCGTACTGTAGACTTAAAACTGATCAGTAATAGCTGTATGAATCATGGTATATGGTGGTACTGACAGGTGTATGGTACAGTGTGTGGCAAGTCACCGTAAGGATAGTCCGGCTCATCGTGGTCATGCGTCCACCATTTACCGTCTTCCGTGGTCGCGTCGCCGTCGCCATCGCCCTTGTGGTCTGTCCGCGTGTCCACGTCGTTGCCGTCCGGGTCTGGAATTCAGAGATTTTAATTAATTGCTTGCTTAGAAAATTTCAGATTTATATTGCATACATACATTGCCAGCTACAACATAGCTCACTGCTGAATACGGGCCGCTTCCTATTGAGGGGTTTTGCCCCTCGTGGCGTGTTGTGTCCACTTATCAGAATTGTTACTGGACCTGTTGAGAGACAACGTCAGAGCGACACTAGCGCTCCTCAGTGAAAAAATTGCGTCAGCTAATGTTGCCCCTTAAGTCAATTTCCCTGAATGTCTATTCCTTGGACGTCTATTTCACTAAATATCCACTTCTCTGAACGTCCACTTCTCTGAACGTCCATTTTCTACAACACTTCTTGAAAATGGGAAGCAACGTTCTCTGAATACAACACCAATCACAGCGCTCGCCCATCCGCCTCGAGACTGGTTCTATTCTAAGGAATATTCATTCGAAAATATTTTTAGTTTATCATTTTGTTTTGTTCCAGGTTTAGAACATTGTCCGTAAATCTATGTTAATTGTGTTTAGTTTCATTGGTAGGACCACCCCTAAAAGAAACTCAACTTTTGCTAAGATTTCTAAGGTGGTTCCAAAGAGTACGTTGAAGCAAGCGGACGTTCCGGTAAGTGGACTTATCGTGCCGTGAGGGTTTTGCCAAACTCACTACGCTTGGCAGTTGCATTGGCGAGCGAAGTACAAGATGCTACATTCACAAGGAACGCTGCTGCCTTTGCTTTACGCGAATGTATCCCATGGCGGTACTCCTCTCTGTTTATTTCTCACTTTGTTTCACTAGATTGTATAATATTAATAAAATACTTTAGTTTTGCTCTTGACTCTAGTCTGAGCTAGTTTAAGCTTACAAAGAAAGCCACCGGGATCGAGGGCTTAACGTGCACTTCGTAGCATGGCATAACCACCTAACGAAGTCATCGAACGAATTAGGTGGCTCAGCCTACTCCTGATCAATATTTTTGTACTGAGGTTTCAATAAGTCGTATTTGACAGCTGTCATCTCCATACTAAAAGAAATGTCAACCAAGGAAAATGGACCCTCTGCCATAGTATTATCAAAAATCTGACAGCTGTCAAATACGACATTGGAACGGCGGTACACTTCATAAATTTACAATTGAATTTCGCCTTTTATTTCAACTAGTTACCCCAATATCTAGGTCTTCTCGCTATCATTAACCTACAAAACCGCATCCTTTGCCAACTGATAAACAGAGTCACCGCGAATTCTATTTTGTTACTCTTCGTATCACTTTGACCTCAAACTGACGTGGAAAATATCAATGGACCTTTATTTAATAGGTTGTTGATACAACAAAGTAAGTACATTTAATTAATTTAGTAGGTACATTTATATAGTGACCGATACTAAAAACAGTGGCTCGAAATAAGACAAAACTATCTGGAGTTTCATAGTAACTCAAATCAGCTGATTGGCAATTTTGTATGGAAGGTCCAAATTTTTTCTTCGTATTTCGACCTATATTTCTTGGGGAAAGTTGTTCCTTATGACCAGCCCGTCTTGTGTTTTGGAGATCGGTCACTAGTAAAATTTCACCCCATATTTAATCGTATTGTACAAAAAATCATCATACTATTATCTCGCTGCCCTTATACGCAGTTTTATACTTATAATCACACACACACACACACATATCACGCCTATTATTCCTTGCGAGGTAGGCAGAGCGTTAACAGCCGCAAAAAACGGCCATTTACGCCACGTCTAACAAATATTTGAGGGTCATTCGGAAAATTGTGTATCGCCATTGTTGCAATATGATTTTAAGTATTTGGCGTAGTTTGACAACAAAACACAATTAGTAGTAAATGAAATATTCAGATTTATTATCTTTAGGCGTTGGAAATCATCATTTCTATGCGGGAGAGTGGGAAGCAAAAATAAATTATGTTAAATATGTTTTACCGATTTCCATGGAAATGAGAACGAAATAAATTGCTTTAGTGTAGCATTTTTTTACTTCTTTTATAAAGGTCATCTATGAATATAAATCTGCGGTACGATGTTTTGGAGCATTTGCTTTTGTCTATGTCGACCACATTAAAGATGGAGTGATCATAGTCTATTCACAAAGTAAGTATTGGCGGCTGCGCTCTATTCCCGTAAAGACTGGGCTTGAAGTCTGCTAAAAATCGTTTTGGTCGTTTCGTATTCTGCTAAAATTTTGAAGTATAGAAAGTGGTATACATGGTGTAAAAAAATTATCTAAGAATATTTTAAGTGGTGAACCAGTACGTGAAACTGAACAACTTTCCCCAAGGAACATAGGTCGAAATATGATAAAATATTTGGCCCTCCTATACTAAGTGTGTTATCCGGCCGGGATCATATGTATGGAAGGGCCAGTTTTTTTTTTCATATTTCGACCTATGTTCCTTGGGGAAAGTTGTTCAGTTTCACGTACTGGTTCACCCCTTAAAATATTCTTAGCTAATTTTTTTACACCTTATACAGTGGCATAGAATGACAGTTGAGTGTCGCTGGCATAATAATGCCCTCAATCTACACTAATATTATAAAGAGGAAAGATTTGATTGTTTGTTTGTTTGCATCGAATAGGCTCCGAAACTACTGGCCCGATTTTAAAAATTCTTTCACTATTAGAATCCTACATTAATCCTGATGAACATAGGCTATATTTTATATGAGAAAAAAATAGGGATCCGCGTGAAAATTTCGATAATGTAACCCAACGTGTGAAAAATGTACCAAAAAAATATCTTATATCGCGTACGCTGTGGAAATTATTGACAATAGAGCAAAAAAATGTACTACAGTTTTATAGAGGACATCAATATCTACAATAATGTCCGCGATACCATATGTCTTACTATTACAGTTATGCCACAATAACTACTTTTTCATTTCATATTTTACAATCTACGCCACATTATTCGTACCAGTGTAATGATTACATTTAATCATTACTGTATTAAAGGGTGTAAGGGATAGCCCTCCGAATACTGATAGGGTACATGCAGACCATGAAACTGAACAACTTTCCCCTAGGAACATATTTCAGGAAACGTAAAAAAACTGACTTCCCATAGTGAATGCAGTCAGCTGATTGTGATTTTGTATGGAAGGTCATTTTCTTAGCGTTTCCTGACATATGTTTCTAGGGGAAAGTTGTCGTGTGATGCCGGCTTAGAATAGCATCACCCCATATCTATGCCGTGTGATGCCGGCTTAGAATAGCATCACCCCATATCTTTCCCGTGGGAGTCGTAAGGGGCGACTAAGGGACTCGAGGGTTTGTATTGCAATTTTAGGCGATGGGCTGACAACCTGTCACTATGGCGATACACATTTTTCCGAATTACCCTCAAATGTTTGTCAGACGTGGCGTAAATGTCCGTTTTTGCGGCTGTTTACGCTCTGTATGTGTATGTATGTATGGAAAGTTGTCCAGTTTTATGTTTCATGCACCCTATCAGTATTCCAAGGGCTGTCCCTTACTCGGTATAAAAAATTACGACAAAAAACAAAATAATGCATTAAAAAAATCTACACTAAAATAATACATACATACACATATCACGCCTGTTATCCCTTGCGGGGTAGGCAGAGCGTAAACGGCCGCAAAAACGGACATTTACGCCACGTCTGACATAATGTTTGAGGGTCATTCGGAAAATTGTGTATCGCCATAGTGACAGGTTGTCAGCCCATGGCCTAAAATTGCAATACACACCCTCAAGTCCCTTAGTCACCTCCTACGACTCCCACGGGAAAGAAATCGGGTGATGCTATTCTAAGCCGGCATTACACTAAAATAATAATAATATAATCTACACTAATATTAGAAACAGGATTTTTTTAATTGTTTGTTTGAATTGGATAGGCTCCGAAACTATTGACGTCATGACCGTCAGTCTAAAAAAAGAAATTTGTATCACACAATTTTCTTTTTTTATTGCAATTTTGTTATGACCTAATAGAAAATAGGCTAGGGCGGGATAAAAAAAATAAAAATTTGGGCACTGCCATGGGGCTGGCCAGGTTAATCACACGGCTTGTAACTTTACGCCACCACCATCTGAACACGATATTTGTTTCAAATTGAAGTCAAGATTTTTAGAATCCTACATTATCCCTGATGAACATAGGCTCTATTAAACTGTCTTATAACCGGGGGGAAATTGTTAGCAGCGGGTGAAACCGCTGGCCGGGCTGCTAGTTCGGGAAATAAATTAGTGCTGTCACTTTTCGTGAAATAGGTTTGGAAAGGGATAGGAGATATATTAGGTGTAGCAGACCGGAATACCGAATGACCCGTTTACGCTCTGCCTACCCCGCAAAGGATAATAGGCGTGATATGTGTATGTATGTATGTATGTAGACCGGAATAAGTGGTGAAATGAAAAAGCCTTTCTCAGCAGTGTCTCCTTACCTTTGCCGTGGTGGTCGTGGCCGTTGGGCTTCTTATCACCAGGCTCCAGCAGTCCATCATCAATGCCGGGGTACGGGGCAGCGTCTGTCGGCTTCTCGTCACCTTCCAGGTCGTCTACTTCTGGACCTGAAATCAAGAAACATTTTGATTAGACCAGTATGTAAATAAAATCATGGATTAAAAATATTATTTTTTAATAAAAAAGACATGAACGCCAGCGATTTTGGAAGGAGAGAAAGTTTAGACCAATGCCTTATTTTTAATCACGGGAAGATCTAATTACGACTAACTATCAAAAGAGCTTAGAGATTGGGTTGCTTCCCAAAAAAAGAAACAGAAATGAGGCACCATCGCGTAGTGTGCCTGGTTCGCCTGGTATATTTAAAAAGTGCATTCTGTTCTAATTTTTTTTGCTAAATAGACTGTGCTAATGTTCATAAACCTGTTCATAAAGTACTAACCAACAAAATTAAGTAGGTATATTACGTAGCTTACCAGCTAAAGGAGGCTTCGGTCTGTCTCTATCTGGCTCCAGCAGAGGCTGCGTCGGCGTCGTTGGCACCGACTCCACTTCGGTATCGGGATGTGGTCTGTCGTGGCTCTGAAACGTCATGCAAGAAAAATGTTAATAGCATAGTTACAGAAACTAAGTAAGACACTTCCTATCTTCATAACTATCATAAGTAGGTTTATTACGTACGCACGTACGTACGTACGTACAGTTTGTTGAAATAGACAATTATGATTCTCAAGCAGGATCATTACACAAAGTTAGATCAGAAAAAGCCTATTTGACCCATTCAATCCCACAAGGTAGTGTCCTGGATTGCTTGTTATTTCTAATATAGGTATATCAATGATTTACCGAAATTAAATTATAGTCATAACTTAAAATGCACTTTATACGCGGATGATATTTCAATAGTATTACCAATTAGTGATGATAAATATCTTAACAATGCTTTAACGTATAATTTACAGTTAATAGACAATTGGCTAAAGCACCATAATCTCGAGATAAATTTTTCAAAAACTAATATAATACACTTTAAACCGCATCAAAAAATCTCTTTGCCTATCAATTTTAACTACAATAATACCCAAATTGAATGTGTTAGTAACTGTAAACTTTTAGGCATACAAATCGATACAAATGTAACTTGGAAAGTACACGTAGAAACCATTGCAGGAAAACTGAGTAGATTCACCTATGCATTGTACGAATTGAAAAAAACATCAGACCTTATTACTGCAATGAGTGCCTATTATGCATACGCACATGCCTGGTTACAGTATGGCATCATCTTATGGGGCAATAGTACAGATGCAATTAATCTTCTTACTCTACAAAAGAAGTGCGTACGTATAATAGTTAACATCAAGCAGACGGAAAGTTGCAGGCCTCACTTCAAGGAACTTAAAATACTCACTCTAACGTCACTGTATATATTAGAAATTTCTAAATTCGTTCGACAGAATTTTATTCTTTTTACCCAGGCAAAAGACACGTACACACAACCCAGGAATTTACGGAATAAAAATAAAATAGCACTACCGACACTAAATTTAGAAATGTATAAAAAAAGTACATATGTCATGGGCATAAAAATTTATAATAAACTACCCAAAGATATTGTTCTGTTACAGAACAAAAATATTCAAAATTTGCAATTAATTTAAAAACATATTTACTTCAGAAATGTTACTATACGTTACAAGATTTTTTTGAAGAACATTGTTGAAATATGTTGTTATAGAAGTTCCTATTAGCTTAATAATATTAATTATAGTATAGCATAAAATATATGAAAAATTATATGTAATGTTAGTTTAGAATAAGTTATTTAGTATTAATTATTTTGTCTTTGCAGTGCCCTTACAGGGTTTCATATGTGAATCTTTTTCCTTATTTATCACCTGTAAATACCATGTGAAAGCAATAAACTATTATGATTATGATCATAATGCCACTTATTTTACAAAACTATGCGCGCTTAGACAGTGTCTTCATGTCCTGAGAGATATGCCGTCATTAATTACATAATAAAAAAAACATGGATTATCTCTTCATTGCTGACTAAAATACAACGATGAAATGTAAAATTCGATTTTTTTTTTACAAACTACTTTCTTACGATTGCGACAGAAGACTACAAGAAAACAAGTTCCATTATCTACCTACTTTAGTTGTATTTCGAGTTCAATAAATAAACATGGAAAATCACAGTCAATAAATAATGAAAAATACTGATTTCCTTAGCAAAGATCAAAAGAATGCGTTTGCGTGTCTGTTTCCAATCATTTCTTAGTCCGTCTCAGTCGAACGTCACGATAATGTGTTACATCCATTATTAATGGCAATAATGCATTAAATCAATGTTCAAGTGGATGTTTCTAGCTGAGCTGAGCAGCAAATCACGATTATGAGTAACAAAATGAATCACGATTAGCTTTTAATGCTTGGACCTCCGCGAATCGCGTCATTTTTTGAAACGATCTAGCCTACGCACCGCCCAAAGATCGCTTCTACTCCTTATCACTACACCCTGATTTTGTAATTTATTGATTTTCTTTTGGACATTATGAAAAAAAATGCTTTGTGATGCCGGCTTAGAATAGCATCACCCCATTTCTTTCCCGTGGGAGTCGTAAGAGGCGACTAAGGGACTCGAGGGTGTGTATTGCAACTTTAGCGAAGGGCTGACAACCTTTATATGGCGATACACAATTTTTCCTAATGAGCCTCAAATATTTGTCAGACGTGGCGTAAATGTCCTTGTTACTTCCTACCCTGCAAGGGATTATAGGCGTGATATGTGAATGTGTATGTGTTATGACAAGGTTTCCCGAGTTTAAATGCAACCACAATCACAATCCAATAAATAAAGAGCTGATCTTTGATCCCATTCTCGTTTTACCACGATGATGCATACCTACTGTCATTCAGTTGCATTGCAGTGCAGTTAATTGCAATTTCTGATAACTGTGTGGAATCAGGTCATTTGCCCAAGGTCCTGGTTTCTGGTTTAAAACCAGGGAATCCCAGGAGTGATTCACTGTTTTTTTACGCATATCATTGCTTAAACATAATAATATCGTTGGTTTACACATTCTGCTGCAGGTTTTCGGTACCTGTGGTCTGGTCATCCCAATAAGCCACGTTCACTCAATGCCTCTATGGGCAGGGAAATAGTACGGGAAGTGGGCAGCGCTAGCATGTAAACAGGTTACTCGCGCTGCTACTCGTCATGCCGCTGCCACTTCCCGTGCCAGTGGTGTCGGCTATTTGTGCGCGAGTCAAAGGAACGTACAAGGAATTTATTGCTATCTCTCGCTTACTCGTATTGCTGCGAGAAGAGTGTGACGGCAGTGTGTGAGTGAACACTCACGGGCGTTGATACTTCCGTGGAAGTATTTCCCGTAGCAGATGTGTTAATTTGTTCACAGACCTATCGGTCACTTTAGTTGTGATGTGTGTAATTCAGGGATCGTTTTAGGTTAAGGTACAGGGTTAAGCTACCGGTATAATAACGGTACCGGTATACTTTTTAAAGGTAGACGGATAAAGGTTATGATAAAGGTTATGGTACCGGTAAAAAATTACGGTACCATTATTTTATACCTGTAGCGTTATAAATTTATTTAACCTTAATTAACCAGTATTAATTTTGATATCGAAAAATGAAGTGCGCGCGATGTATTAAGCGACGTTGTCAGACCTAAGTTCCACGCGGTTTTAACGTTTCCTTTGTTTCTATGTTGTCGTGTTCGCTTTCACCTTTGGCGTTGGCCCCACGTG